>CATKUM010000503.1:0-29660 GCA_949786405.1 Onychomys arenicola
TAGGAAACACAGTTCTTTTGTTCTGAGCACTCTCACGTTTCCCGCCTTATTCGAGACTCTAGAAAGCAAGAGCGTGCTTCTTGCTCTAAAGCAGAGTGTGTTTCATGGATGAGAAGTGTGCTGTGTGTTTCCCTTCAGAAACGGAGTTAAATGCCAGGCTCTGTGTCTTCCTACAAGCGAGACTTCGTTTCAGGTAAACGCAGTCACTTTTCAGCTCAAACGAAGCTATATTGTACACGAAGCTCACACGTTTCTCGCGCTTAACTGAAACGCATTGGATGTTCGAGGGCCTGTGGTTTGTATCAGTTTCAGAAGCAGAGTTGAACTAGATATGGTCCGTGTGTGTAGGAAACACAGTTCTTTTGTTCTGAGCACTCTCACGTTTCCCGCCTTATTCGAGACTCTAGAAAGCAAGAGCGTGCTTCTTGCTCTAAAGCAGAGTGTGTTTCATGGATGAGAAGTGTGCTGTGTGTTTCCCTTCAGAAACGGAGTTAAATGCCAGGCTCTGTGTCTTCCTACAAGCGAGACTTCGTTTCAGGTAAACGCAGTCACTTTTCAGCTCAAACGAAGCTATATTGTACACGAAGCTCACACGTTTCTCGCGCTTAACTGAAACGCATTGGATGTTCGAGGGCCTGTGGTTTGTATCAGTTTCAGAAGCAGAGTTGAACTAGATATGGTCCGTGTGTGTAGGAAACACAGTTCTTTTGTTCTGAGCACTCTCACGTTTCCCGCCTTATTCGAGACTCTAGAAAGCAAGAGCGTGCTTCTTGCTCTAAAGCAGAGTGTGTTTCATGGATGAGAAGTGTGCTGTGTGTTTCCCTTCAGAAACGGAGTTAAATGTCAGGCTCTGTGTCTTCCTACAAGCGAGACTTCGTTTCAGGTAAACGCAGTCACTTTTCAGCTCAAACGAAGCTATATTGTACACGAAGCTCACACGTTTCTCGCGCTTAACTGAAACGCATTGGATGTTCGAGGGCCTGTGGTTTGTATCAGTTTCAGAAGCAGAGTTGAACTAGATATGGTCCGTGTGTGTAGGAAACACAGTTCTTTTGTTCTGAGCACTCTCACGTTTCCCGCCTTATTCGAGACTCTAGAAAGCAAGAGCGTGCTTCTTGCTCTAAAGCAGAGTGTGTTTCATGGATGAGAAGTGTGCTGTGTGTTTCCCTTCAGAAACGGAGTTAAATGCCAGGCTCTGTGTCTTCCTACAAGCGAGACTTCGTTTCAGGTAAACGCAGTCACTTTTCAGCTCAAACGAAGCTATATTGTACACGAAGCTCACACGTTTCTCGCGCTTAACTGAAACGCATTGGATGTTCGAGGGCCTGTGGTTTGTATCAGTTTCAGAAGCAGAGTTGAACTAGATATGGTCCGTGTGTGTAGGAAACACAGTTCTTTTGTTCTGAGCACTCTCACGTTTCCCGCCTTATTCGAGACTCTAGAAAGCAAGAGCGTGCTTCTTGCTCTAAAGCAGAGTGTGTTTCATGGATGAGAAGTGTGCTGTGTGTTTCCCTTCAGAAACGGAGTTAAATGCCAGGCTCTGTGTCTTCCTACAAGCGAGACTTCGTTTCAGGTAAACGCAGTCACTTTTCAGCTCAAACGAAGCTATATTGTACACGAAGCTCACACGTTTCTCGCGCTTAACTGAAACGCATTGGATGTTCGAGGGCCTGTGGTTTGTATCAGTTTCAGAAGCAGAGTTGAACTAGATATGGTCCGTGTGTGTAGGAAACACAGTTCTTTTGTTCTGAGCACTCTCACGTTTCCCGCCTTATTCGAGACTCTAGAAAGCAAGAGCGTGCTTCTTGCTCTAAAGCAGAGTGTGTTTCATGGATGAGAAGTGTGCTGTGTGTTTCCCTTCAGAAACGGAGTTAAATGCCAGGCTCTGTGTCTTCCTACAAGCGAGACTTCGTTTCAGGTAAACGCAGTCACTTTTCAGCTCAAACGAAGCTATATTGTACACGAAGCTCACACGTTTCTCGCTCTTAACTGAAACGCATTGGATGTTCGAGGGCCTGTGGTTTGTATCAGTTTCAGAAGCAGAGTTGAACTAGATATGGTCCGTGTGTGTAGGAAACACAGTTCTTTTGTTCTGAGCACTCTCACGTTTCCCGCCTTATTCGAGACTCTAGAAAGCAAGAGCGTGCTTCTTGCTCTAAAGCAGAGTGTGTTTCATGGATGAGAAGTGTGCTGTGTGTTTCCCTTCAGAAACGGAGTTAAATGCCAGGCTCTGTGTCTTCCTACAAGCGAGACTTCGTTTCAGGTAAACGCAGTCACTTTTCAGCTCAAACGAAGCTATATTGTACACGAAGCTCACACGTTTCTCGCGCTTAACTGAAACGCATTGGATGTTCGAGGGCCTGTGGTTTGTATCAGTTTCAGAAGCAGAGTTGAACTAGATATGGTCCGTGTGTGTAGGAAACACAGTTCTTTTGTTCTGAGCACTCTCACGTTTCCCGCCTTATTCGAGACTCTAGAAAGCAAGAGCGTGCTTCTTGCTCTAAAGCAGAGTGTGTTTCATGGATGAGAAGTGTGCTGTGTGTTTCCCTTCAGAAACGGAGTTAAATGTCAGGCTCTGTGTCTTCCTACAAGCGAGACTTCGTTTCAGGTAAACGCAGTCACTTTTCAGCTCAAACGAAGCTATATTGTACACGAAGCTCACACGTTTCTCGCGCTTAATTGAAACGCATTGGATGTTCGAGGGCCTGTGGTTTGTATCAGTTTCAGAAGCAGAGTTGAACTAGATATGGTCCGTGTGTGTAGGAAACACAGTTCTTTTGTTCTGAGCACTCTCACGTTTCCCGCCTTATTCGAGACTCTAGAAAGCAAGAGCGTGCTTCTTGCTCTAAAGCAGAGTGTGTTTCATGGATGAGAAGTGTGCTGTGTGTTTCCCTTCAGAAACGGAGTTAAATGCCAGGCTCTGTGTCTTCCTACAAGCGAGACTTCGTTTCAGGTAAACGCAGTCACTTTTCAGCTCAAACGAAGCTATATTGTACACGAAGCTCACACGTTTCTCGCGCTTAACTGAAACGCATTGGATGTTCGAGGGCCTGTGGTTTGTATCAGTTTCAGAAGCAGAGTTGAACTAGATATGGTCCGTGTGTGTAGGAAACACAGTTCTTTTGTTCTGAGCACTCTCACGTTTCCCGCCTTATTCGAGACTCTAGAAAGCAAGAGCGTGCTTCTTGCTCTAAAGCAGAGTGTGTTTCATGGATGAGAAGTGTGCTGTGTGTTTCCCTTCAGAAACGGAGTTAAATGCCAGGCTCTGTGTCTTCCTACAAGCGAGACTTCGTTTCAGGTAAACGCAGTCACTTTTCAGCTCAAACGAAGCTATATTGTACACGAAGCTCACACGTTTCTCGCGCTTAACTGAAACGCATTGGATGTTCGAGGGCCTGTGGTTTGTATCAGTTTCAGAAGCAGAGTTGAACTAGATATGGTCCGTGTGTGTAGGAAACACAGTTCTTTTGTTCTGAGCACTCTCACGTTTCCCGCCTTATTCGAGACTCTAGAAAGCAAGAGCGTGCTTCTTGCTCTAAAGCAGAGTGTGTTTCATGGATGAGAAGTGTGCTGTGTGTTTCCCTTCAGAAACGGAGTTAAATGCCAGGCTCTGTGTCTTCCTACAAGCGAGACTTCGTTTCAGGTAAACGCAGTCACTTTTCAGCTCAAACGAAGCTATATTGTACACGAAGCTCACACGTTTCTCGCTCTTAACTGAAACGCATTGGATGTTCGAGGGCCTGTGGTTTGTATCAGTTTCAGAAGCAGAGTTGAACTAGATATGGTCCGTGTGTGTAGGAAACACAGTTCTTTTGTTCTGAGCACTCTCACGTTTCCCGCCTTATTCGAGACTCTAGAAAGCAAGAGCGTGCTTCTTGCTCTAAAGCAGAGTGTGTTTCATGGATGAGAAGTGTGCTGTGTGTTTCCCTTCAGAAACGGAGTTAAATGCCAGGCTCTGTGTCTTCCTACAAGCGAGACTTCGTTTCAGGTAAACGCAGTCACTTTTCAGCTCAAACGAAGCTATATTGTACACGAAGCTCACACGTTTCTCGCGCTTAACTGAAACGCATTGGATGTTCGAGGGCCTGTGGTTTGTATCAGTTTCAGAAGCAGAGTTGAACTAGATATGGTCCGTGTGTGTAGGAAACACAGTTCTTTTGTTCTGAGCACTCTCACGTTTCCCGCCTTATTCGAGACTCTAGAAAGCAAGAGCGTGCTTCTTGCTCTAAAGCAGAGTGTGTTTCATGGATGAGAAGTGTGCTGTGTGTTTCCCTTCAGAAACGGAGTTAAATGCCAGGCTCTGTGTCTTCCTACAAGCGAGACTTCGTTTCAGGTAAACGCAGTCACTTTTCAGCTCAAACGAAGCTATATTGTACACGAAGCTCACACGTTTCTCGCGCTTAACTGAAACGCATTGGATGTTCGAGGGCCTGTGGTTTGTATCAGTTTCAGAAGCAGAGTTGAACTAGATATGGTCCGTGTGTGTAGGAAACACAGTTCTTTTGTTCTGAGCACTCTCACGTTTCCCGCCTTATTCGAGACTCTAGAAAGCAAGAGCGTGCTTCTTGCTCTAAAGCAGAGTGTGTTTCATGGATGAGAAGTGTGCTGTGTGTTTCCCTTCAGAAACGGAGTTAAATGCCAGGCTCTGTGTCTTCCTACAAGCGAGACTTCGTTTCAGGTAAACGCAGTCACTTTTCAGCTCAAACGAAGCTATATTGTACACGAAGCTCACACGTTTCTCGCGCTTAACTGAAACGCATTGGATGTTCGAGGGCCTGTGGTTTGTATCAGTTTCAGAAGCAGAGTTGAACTAGATATGGTCCGTGTGTGTAGGAAACACAGTTCTTTTGTTCTGAGCACTCTCACGTTTCCCGCCTTATTCGAGACTCTAGAAAGCAAGAGCGTGCTTCTTGCTCTAAAGCAGAGTGTGTTTCATGGATGAGAAGTGTGCTGTGTGTTTCCCTTCAGAAACGGAGTTAAATGCCAGGCTCTGTGTCTTCCTACAAGCGAGACTTCGTTTCAGGTAAACGCAGTCACTTTTCAGCTCAAACGAAGCTATATTGTACACGAAGCTCACACGTTTCTCGCGCTTAACTGAAACGCATTGGATGTTCGAGGGCCTGTGGTTTGTATCAGTTTCAGAAGCAGAGTTGAACTAGATATGGTCCGTGTGTGTAGGAAACACAGTTCTTTTGTTCTGAGCACTCTCACGTTTCCCGCCTTATTCGAGACTCTAGAAAGCAAGAGCGTGCTTCTTGCTCTAAAGCAGAGTGTGTTTCATGGATGAGAAGTGTGCTGTGTGTTTCCCTTCAGAAACGGAGTTAAATGCCAGGCTCTGTGTCTTCCTACAAGCGAGACTTCGTTTCAGGTAAACGCAGTCACTTTTCAGCTCAAACGAAGCTATATTGTACACGAAGCTCACACGTTTCTCGCGCTTAACTGAAACGCATTGGATGTTCGAGGGCCTGTGGTTTGTATCAGTTTCAGAAGCAGAGTTGAACTAGATATGGTCCGTGTGTGTAGGAAACACAGTTCTTTTGTTCTGAGCACTCTCACGTTTCCCGCCTTATTCGAGACTCTAGAAAGCAAGAGCGTGCTTCTTGCTCTAAAGCAGAGTGTGTTTCATGGATGAGAAGTGTGCTGTGTGTTTCCCTTCAGAAACGGAGTTAAATGCCAGGCTCTGTGTCTTCCTACAAGCGAGACTTCGTTTCAGGTAAACGCAGTCACTTTTCAGCTCAAACGAAGCTATATTGTACACGAAGCTCACACGTTTCTCGCGCTTAACTGAAACGCATTGGATGTTCGAGGGCCTGTGGTTTGTATCAGTTTCAGAAGCAGAGTTGAACTAGATATGGTCCGTGTGTGTAGGAAACACAGTTCTTTTGTTCTGAGCACTCTCACGTTTCCCGCCTTATTCGAGACTCTAGAAAGCAAGAGCGTGCTTCTTGCTCTAAAGCAGAGTGTGTTTCATGGATGAGAAGTGTGCTGTGTGTTTCCCTTCAGAAACGGAGTTAAATGCCAGGCTCTGTGTCTTCCTACAAGCGAGACTTCGTTTCAGGTAAACGCAGTCACTTTTCAGCTCAAACGAAGCTATATTGTACACGAAGCTCACACGTTTCTCGCGCTTAACTGAAACGCATTGGATGTTCGAGGGCCTGTGGTTTGTATCAGTTTCAGAAGCAGAGTTGAACTAGATATGGTCCGTGTGTGTAGGAAACACAGTTCTTTTGTTCTGAGCACTCTCACGTTTCCCGCCTTATTCGAGACTCTAGAAAGCAAGAGCGTGCTTCTTGCTCTAAAGCAGAGTGTGTTTCATGGATGAGAAGTGTGCTGTGTGTTTCCCTTCAGAAACGGAGTTAAATGCCAGGCTCTGTGTCTTCCTACAAGCGAGACTTCGTTTCAGGTAAACGCAGTCACTTTTCAGCTCAAACGAAGCTATATTGTACACGAAGCTCACACGTTTCTCGCGCTTAACTGAAACGCATTGGATGTTCGAGGGCCTGTGGTTTGTATCAGTTTCAGAAGCAGAGTTGAACTAGATATGGTCCGTGTGTGTAGGAAACACAGTTCTTTTGTTCTGAGCACTCTCACGTTTCCCGCCTTATTCGAGACTCTAGAAAGCAAGAGCGTGCTTCTTGCTCTAAAGCAGAGTGTGTTTCATGGATGAGAAGTGTGCTGTGTGTTTCCCTTCAGAAACGGAGTTAAATGCCAGGCTCTGTGTCTTCCTACAAGCGAGACTTCGTTTCAGGTAAACGCAGTCACTTTTCAGCTCAAACGAAGCTATATTGTACACGAAGCTCACACGTTTCTCGCGCTTAACTGAAACGCATTGGATGTTCGAGGGCCTGTGGTTTGTATCAGTTTCAGAAGCAGAGTTGAACTAGATATGGTCCGTGTGTGTAGGAAACACAGTTCTTTTGTTCTGAGCACTCTCACGTTTCCCGCCTTATTCGAGACTCTAGAAAGCAAGAGCGTGCTTCTTGCTCTAAAGCAGAGTGTGTTTCATGGATGAGAAGTGTGCTGTGTGTTTCCCTTCAGAAACGGAGTTAAATGCCAGGCTCTGTGTCTTCCTACAAGCGAGACTTCGTTTCAGGTAAACGCAGTCACTTTTCAGCTCAAACGAAGCTATATTGTACACGAAGCTCACACGTTTCTCGCGCTTAACTGAAACGCATTGGATGTTCGAGGGCCTGTGGTTTGTATCAGTTTCAGAAGCAGAGTTGAACTAGATATGGTCCGTGTGTGTAGGAAACACAGTTCTTTTGTTCTGAGCACTCTCACGTTTCCCGCCTTATTCGAGACTCTAGAAAGCAAGAGCGTGCTTCTTGCTCTAAAGCAGAGTGTGTTTCATGGATGAGAAGTGTGCTGTGTGTTTCCCTTCAGAAACGGAGTTAAATGCCAGGCTCTGTGTCTTCCTACAAGCGAGACTTCGTTTCAGGTAAACGCAGTCACTTTTCAGCTCAAACGAAGCTATATTGTACACGAAGCTCACACGTTTCTCGCGCTTAACTGAAACGCATTGGATGTTCGAGGGCCTGTGGTTTGTATCAGTTTCAGAAGCAGAGTTGAACTAGATATGGTCCGTGTGTGTAGGAAACACAGTTCTTTTGTTCTGAGCACTCTCACGTTTCCCGCCTTATTCGAGACTCTAGAAAGCAAGAGCGTGCTTCTTGCTCTAAAGCAGAGTGTGTTTCATGGATGAGAAGTGTGCTGTGTGTTTCCCTTCAGAAACGGAGTTAAATGCCAGGCTCTGTGTCTTCCTACAAGCGAGACTTCGTTTCAGGTAAACGCAGTCACTTTTCAGCTCAAACGAAGCTATATTGTACACGAAGCTCACACGTTTCTCGCTCTTAACTGAAACGCATTGGATGTTCGAGGGCCTGTGGTTTGTATCAGTTTCAGAAGCAGAGTTGAACTAGATATGGTCCGTGTGTGTAGGAAACACAGTTCTTTTGTTCTGAGCACTCTCACGTTTCCCGCCTTATTCGAGACTCTAGAAAGCAAGAGCGTGCTTCTTGCTCTAAAGCAGAGTGTGTTTCATGGATGAGAAGTGTGCTGTGTGTTTCCCTTCAGAAACGGAGTTAAATGCCAGGCTCTGTGTCTTCCTACAAGCGAGACTTCGTTTCAGGTAAACGCAGTCACTTTTCAGCTCAAAGAAGCTATATTGTACACGAAGCTCACACGTTTCTCGCGCTTAACTGAAACGCATTGGATGTTCGAGGGCCTGTGGTTTGTATCAGTTTCAGAAGCAGAGTTGAACTAGATATGGTCCGTGTGTGTAGGAAACACAGTTCTTTTGTTCTGAGCACTCTCACGTGTCCCGCCTTATTCGAGACTCTAGAAAGCAAGAGCGTGCTTCTTGCTCTAAAGCAGAGTGTGTTTCATGGATGAGAAGTGTGCTGTGTGTTTCCCTTCAGAAACGGAGTTAAATGCCAGGCTCTGTGTCTTCCTACAAGCGAGACTTCGTTTCAGGTAAACGCAGTCACTTTTCAGCTCAAACGAAGCTATATTGTACACGAAGCTCACACGTTTCTCGCGCTTAACTGAAACGCATTGGATGTTCGAGGGCCTGTGGTTTGTATCAGTTTCAGAAGCAGAGTTGAACTAGATATGGTCCGTGTGTGTAGGAAACACAGTTCTTTTGTTCTGAGCACTCTCACGTTTCCCGCCTTATTCGAGACTCTAGAAAGCAAGAGCGTGCTTCTTGCTCTAAAGCAGAGTGTGTTTCATGGATGAGAAGTGTGCTGTGTGTTTCCCTTCAGAAACGGAGTTAAATGCCAGGCTCTGTGTCTTCCTACAAGCGAGACTTCGTTTCAGGTAAACGCAGTCACTTTTCAGCTCAAACGAAGCTATATTGTACACGAAGCTCACACGTTTCTCGCGCTTAACTGAAACGCATTGGATGTTCGAGGGCCTGTGGTTTGTATCAGTTTCAGAAGCAGAGTTGAACTAGATATGGTCCGTGTGTGTAGGAAACACAGTTCTTTTGTTCTGAGCACTCTCACGTTTCCCGCCTTATTCGAGACTCTAGAAAGCAAGAGCGTGCTTCTTGCTCTAAAGCAGAGTGTGTTTCATGGATGAGAAGTGTGCTGTGTGTTTCCCTTCAGAAACGGAGTTAAATGTCAGGCTCTGTGTCTTCCTACAAGCGAGACTTCGTTTCAGGTAAACGCAGTCACTTTTCAGCTCAAACGAAGCTATATTGTACACGAAGCTCACACGTTTCTCGCGCTTAACTGAAACGCATTGGATGTTCGAGGGCCTGTGGTTTGTATCAGTTTCAGAAGCAGAGTTGAACTAGATATGGTCCGTGTGTGTAGGAAACACAGTTCTTTTGTTCTGAGCACTCTCACGTTTCCCGCCTTATTCGAGACTCTAGAAAGCAAGAGCGTGCTTCTTGCTCTAAAGCAGAGTGTGTTTCATGGATGAGAAGTGTGCTGTGTGTTTCCCTTCAGAAACGGAGTTAAATGCCAGGCTCTGTGTCTTCCTACAAGCGAGACTTCGTTTCAGGTAAACGCAGTCACTTTTCAGCTCAAACGAAGCTATATTGTACACGAAGCTCACACGTTTCTCGCGCTTAACTGAAACGCATTGGATGTTCGAGGGCCTGTGGTTTGTATCAGTTTCAGAAGCAGAGTTGAACTAGATATGGTCCGTGTGTGTAGGAAACACAGTTCTTTTGTTCTGAGCACTCTCACGTTTCCCGCCTTATTCGAGACTCTAGAAAGCAAGAGCGTGCTTCTTGCTCTAAAGCAGAGTGTGTTTCATGGATGAGAAGTGTGCTGTGTGTTTCCCTTCAGAAACGGAGTTAAATGCCAGGCTCTGTGTCTTCCTACAAGCGAGACTTCGTTTCAGGTAAACGCAGTCACTTTTCAGCTCAAACGAAGCTATATTGTACACGAAGCTCACACGTTTCTCGCGCTTAACTGAAACGCATTGGATGTTCGAGGGCCTGTGGTTTGTATCAGTTTCAGAAGCAGAGTTGAACTAGATATGGTCCGTGTGTGTAGGAAACACAGTTCTTTTGTTCTGAGCACTCTCACGTTTCCCGCCTTATTCGAGACTCTAGAAAGCAAGAGCGTGCTTCTTGCTCTAAAGCAGAGTGTGTTTCATGGATGAGAAGTGTGCTGTGTGTTTCCCTTCAGAAACGGAGTTAAATGCCAGGCTCTGTGTCTTCCTACAAGCGAGACTTCGTTTCAGGTAAACGCAGTCACTTTTCAGCTCAAACGAAGCTATATTGTACACGAAGCTCACACGTTTCTCGCGCTTAACTGAAACGCATTGGATGTTCGAGGGCCTGTGGTTTGTATCAGTTTCAGAAGCAGAGTTGAACTAGATATGGTCCGTGTGTGTAGGAAACACAGTTCTTTTGTTCTGAGCACTCTCACGTTTCCCGCCTTATTCGAGACTCTAGAAAGCAAGAGCGTGCTTCTTGCTCTAAAGCAGAGTGTGTTTCATGGATGAGAAGTGTGCTGTGTGTTTCCCTTCAGAAACGGAGTTAAATGCCAGGCTCTGTGTCTTCCTACAAGCGAGACTTCGTTTCAGGTAAACGCAGTCACTTTTCAGCTCAAACGAAGCTATATTGTACACGAAGCTCACACGTTTCTCGCGCTTAACTGAAACGCATTGGATGTTCGAGGGCCTGTGGTTTGTATCAGTTTCAGAAGCAGAGTTGAACTAGATATGGTCCGTGTGTGTAGGAAACACAGTTCTTTTGTTCTGAGCACTCTCACGTTTCCCGCCTTATTCGAGACTCTAGAAAGCAAGAGCGTGCTTCTTGCTCTAAAGCAGAGTGTGTTTCATGGATGAGAAGTGTGCTGTGTGTTTCCCTTCAGAAACGGAGTTAAATGCCAGGCTCTGTGTCTTCCTACAAGCGAGACTTCGTTTCAGGTAAACGCAGTCACTTTTCAGCTCAAACGAAGCTATATTGTACACGAAGCTCACACGTTTCTCGCGCTTAACTGAAACGCATTGGATGTTCGAGGGCCTGTGGTTTGTATCAGTTTCAGAAGCAGAGTTGAACTAGATATGGTCCGTGTGTGTAGGAAACACAGTTCTTTTGTTCTGAGCACTCTCACGTTTCCCGCCTTATTCGAGACTCTAGAAAGCAAGAGCGTGCTTCTTGCTCTAAAGCAGAGTGTGTTTCATGGATGAGAAGTGTGCTGTGTGTTTCCCTTCAGAAACGGAGTTAAATGCCAGGCTCTGTGTCTTCCTACAAGCGAGACTTCGTTTCAGGTAAACGCAGTCACTTTTCAGCTCAAACGAAGCTATATTGTACACGAAGCTCACACGTTTCTCGCGCTTAACTGAAACGCATTGGATGTTCGAGGGCCTGTGGTTTGTATCAGTTTCAGAAGCAGAGTTGAACTAGATATGGTCCGTGTGTGTAGGAAACACAGTTCTTTTGTTCTGAGCACTCTCACGTTTCCCGCCTTATTCGAGACTCTAGAAAGCAAGAGCGTGCTTCTTGCTCTAAAGCAGAGTGTGTTTCATGGATGAGAAGTGTGCTGTGTGTTTCCCTTCAGAAACGGAGTTAAATGCCAGGCTCTGTGTCTTCCTACAAGCGAGACTTCGTTTCAGGTAAACGCAGTCACTTTTCAGCTCAAACGAAGCTATATTGTACACGAAGCTCACACGTTTCTCGCGCTTAACTGAAACGCATTGGATGTTCGAGGGCCTGTGGTTTGTATCAGTTTCAGAAGCAGAGTTGAACTAGATATGGTCCGTGTGTGTAGGAAACACAGTTCTTTTGTTCTGAGCACTCTCACGTTTCCCGCCTTATTCGAGACTCTAGAAAGCAAGAGCGTGCTTCTTGCTCTAAAGCAGAGTGTGTTTCATGGATGAGAAGTGTGCTGTGTGTTTCCCTTCAGAAACGGAGTTAAATGCCAGGCTCTGTGTCTTCCTACAAGCGAGACTTCGTTTCAGGTAAACGCAGTCACTTTTCAGCTCAAACGAAGCTATATTGTACACGAAGCTCACACGTTTCTCGCTCTTAACTGAAACGCATTGGATGTTCGAGGGCCTGTGGTTTGTATCAGTTTCAGAAGCAGAGTTGAACTAGATATGGTCCGTGTGTGTAGGAAACACAGTTCTTTTGTTCTGAGCACTCTCACGTTTCCCGCCTTATTCGAGACTCTAGAAAGCAAGAGCGTGCTTCTTGCTCTAAAGCAGAGTGTGTTTCATGGATGAGAAGTGTGCTGTGTGTTTCCCTTCAGAAACGGAGTTAAATGCCAGGCTCTGTGTCTTCCTACAAGCGAGACTTCGTTTCAGGTAAACGCAGTCACTTTTCAGCTCAAAGAAGCTATATTGTACACGAAGCTCACACGTTTCTCGCGCTTAACTGAAACGCATTGGATGTTCGAGGGCCTGTGGTTTGTATCAGTTTCAGAAGCAGAGTTGAACTAGATATGGTCCGTGTGTGTAGGAAACACAGTTCTTTTGTTCTGAGCACTCTCACGTGTCCCGCCTTATTCGAGACTCTAGAAAGCAAGAGCGTGCTTCTTGCTCTAAAGCAGAGTGTGTTTCATGGATGAGAAGTGTGCTGTGTGTTTCCCTTCAGAAACGGAGTTAAATGCCAGGCTCTGTGTCTTCCTACAAGCGAGACTTCGTTTCAGGTAAACGCAGTCACTTTTCAGCTCAAACGAAGCTATATTGTACACGAAGCTCACACGTTTCTCGCGCTTAACTGAAACGCATTGGATGTTCGAGGGCCTGTGGTTTGTATCAGTTTCAGAAGCAGAGTTGAACTAGATATGGTCCGTGTGTGTAGGAAACACAGTTCTTTTGTTCTGAGCACTCTCACGTTTCCCGCCTTATTCGAGACTCTAGAAAGCAAGAGCGTGCTTCTTGCTCTAAAGCAGAGTGTGTTTCATGGATGAGAAGTGTGCTGTGTGTTTCCCTTCAGAAACGGAGTTAAATGCCAGGCTCTGTGTCTTCCTACAAGCGAGACTTCGTTTCAGGTAAACGCAGTCACTTTTCAGCTCAAACGAAGCTATATTGTACACGAAGCTCACACGTTTCTCGCGCTTAACTGAAACGCATTGGATGTTCGAGGGCCTGTGGTTTGTATCAGTTTCAGAAGCAGAGTTGAACTAGATATGGTCCGTGTGTGTAGGAAACACAGTTCTTTTGTTCTGAGCACTCTCACGTTTCCCGCCTTATTCGAGACTCTAGAAAGCAAGAGCGTGCTTCTTGCTCTAAAGCAGAGTGTGTTTCATGGATGAGAAGTGTGCTGTGTGTTTCCCTTCAGAAACGGAGTTAAATGCCAGGCTCTGTGTCTTCCTACAAGCGAGACTTCGTTTCAGGTAAACGCAGTCACTTTTCAGCTCAAACGAAGCTATATTGTACACGAAGCTCACACGTTTCTCGCTCTTAACTGAAACGCATTGGATGTTCGAGGGCCTGTGGTTTGTATCAGTTTCAGAAGCAGAGTTGAACTAGATATGGTCCGTGTGTGTAGGAAACACAGTTCTTTTGTTCTGAGCACTCTCACGTTTCCCGCCTTATTCGAGACTCTAGAAAGCAAGAGCGTGCTTCTTGCTCTAAAGCAGAGTGTGTTTCATGGATGAGAAGTGTGCTGTGTGTTTCCCTTCAGAAACGGAGTTAAATGCCAGGCTCTGTGTCTTCCTACAAGCGAGACTTCGTTTCAGGTAAACGCAGTCACTTTTCAGCTCAAACGAAGCTATATTGTACACGAAGCTCACACGTTTCTCGCGCTTAACTGAAACGCATTGGATGTTCGAGGGCCTGTGGTTTGTATCAGTTTCAGAAGCAGAGTTGAACTAGATATGGTCCGTGTGTGTAGGAAACACAGTTCTTTTGTTCTGAGCACTCTCACGTTTCCCGCCTTATTCGAGACTCTAGAAAGCAAGAGCGTGCTTCTTGCTCTAAAGCAGAGTGTGTTTCATGGATGAGAAGTGTGCTGTGTGTTTCCCTTCAGAAACGGAGTTAAATGCCAGGCTCTGTGTCTTCCTACAAGCGAGACTTCGTTTCAGGTAAACGCAGTCACTTTTCAGCTCAAACGAAGCTATATTGTACACGAAGCTCACACGTTTCTCGCGCTTAACTGAAACGCATTGGATGTTCGAGGGCCTGTGGTTTGTATCAGTTTCAGAAGCAGAGTTGAACTAGATATGGTCCGTGTGTGTAGGAAACACAGTTCTTTTGTTCTGAGCACTCTCACGTTTCCCGCCTTATTCGAGACTCTAGAAAGCAAGAGCGTGCTTCTTGCTCTAAAGCAGAGTGTGTTTCATGGATGAGAAGTGTGCTGTGTGTTTCCCTTCAGAAACGGAGTTAAATGCCAGGCTCTGTGTCTTCCTACAAGCGAGACTTCGTTTCAGGTAAACGCAGTCACTTTTCAGCTCAAACGAAGCTATATTGTACACGAAGCTCACACGTTTCTCGCGCTTAACTGAAACGCATTGGATGTTCGAGGGCCTGTGGTTTGTATCAGTTTCAGAAGCAGAGTTGAACTAGATATGGTCCGTGTGTGTAGGAAACACAGTTCTTTTGTTCTGAGCACTCTCACGTTTCCCGCCTTATTCGAGACTCTAGAAAGCAAGAGCGTGCTTCTTGCTCTAAAGCAGAGTGTGTTTCATGGATGAGAAGTGTGCTGTGTGTTTCCCTTCAGAAACGGAGTTAAATGCCAGGCTCTGTGTCTTCCTACAAGCGAGACTTCGTTTCAGGTAAACGCAGTCACTTTTCAGCTCAAACGAAGCTATATTGTACACGAAGCTCACACGTTTCTCGCGCTTAACTGAAACGCATTGGATGTTCGAGGGCCTGTGGTTTGTATCAGTTTCAGAAGCAGAGTTGAACTAGATATGGTCCGTGTGTGTAGGAAACACAGTTCTTTTGTTCTGAGCACTCTCACGTTTCCCGCCTTATTCGAGACTCTAGAAAGCAAGAGCGTGCTTCTTGCTCTAAAGCAGAGTGTGTTTCATGGATGAGAAGTGTGCTGTGTGTTTCCCTTCAGAAACGGAGTTAAATGCCAGGCTCTGTGTCTTCCTACAAGCGAGACTTCGTTTCAGGTAAACGCAGTCACTTTTCAGCTCAAACGAAGCTATATTGTACACGAAGCTCACACGTTTCTCGCGCTTAACTGAAACGCATTGGATGTTCGAGGGCCTGTGGTTTGTATCAGTTTCAGAAGCAGAGTTGAACTAGATATGGTCCGTGTGTGTAGGAAACACAGTTCTTTTGTTCTGAGCACTCTCACGTTTCCCGCCTTATTCGAGACTCTAGAAAGCAAGAGCGTGCTTCTTGCTCTAAAGCAGAGTGTGTTTCATGGATGAGAAGTGTGCTGTGTGTTTCCCTTCAGAAACGGAGTTAAATGCCAGGCTCTGTGTCTTCCTACAAGCGAGACTTCGTTTCAGGTAAACGCAGTCACTTTTCAGCTCAAACGAAGCTATATTGTACACGAAGCTCACACGTTTCTCGCGCTTAACTGAAACGCATTGGATGTTCGAGGGCCTGTGGTTTGTATCAGTTTCAGAAGCAGAGTTGAACTAGATATGGTCCGTGTGTGTAGGAAACACAGTTCTTTTGTTCTGAGCACTCTCACGTTTCCCGCCTTATTCGAGACTCTAGAAAGCAAGAGCGTGCTTCTTGCTCTAAAGCAGAGTGTGTTTCATGGATGAGAAGTGTGCTGTGTGTTTCCCTTCAGAAACGGAGTTAAATGCCAGGCTCTGTGTCTTCCTACAAGCGAGACTTCGTTTCAGGTAAACGCAGTCACTTTTCAGCTCAAACGAAGCTATATTGTACACGAAGCTCACACGTTTCTCGCTCTTAACTGAAACGCATTGGATGTTCGAGGGCCTGTGGTTTGTATCAGTTTCAGAAGCAGAGTTGAACTAGATATGGTCCGTGTGTGTAGGAAACACAGTTCTTTTGTTCTGAGCACTCTCACGTTTCCCGCCTTATTCGAGACTCTAGAAAGCAAGAGCGTGCTTCTTGCTCTAAAGCAGAGTGTGTTTCATGGATGAGAAGTGTGCTGTGTGTTTCCCTTCAGAAACGGAGTTAAATGCCAGGCTCTGTGTCTTCCTACAAGCGAGACTTCGTTTCAGGTAAACGCAGTCACTTTTCAGCTCAAACGAAGCTATATTGTACACGAAGCTCACACGTTTCTCGCGCTTAACTGAAACGCATTGGATGTTCGAGGGCCTGTGGTTTGTATCAGTTTCAGAAGCAGAGTTGAACTAGATATGGTCCGTGTGTGTAGGAAACACAGTTCTTTTGTTCTGAGCACTCTCACGTTTCCCGCCTTATTCGAGACTCTAGAAAGCAAGAGCGTGCTTCTTGCTCTAAAGCAGAGTGTGTTTCATGGATGAGAAGTGTGCTGTGTGTTTCCCTTCAGAAACGGAGTTAAATGTCAGGCTCTGTGTCTTCCTACAAGCGAGACTTCGTTTCAGGTAAACGCAGTCACTTTTCAGCTCAAACGAAGCTATATTGTACACGAAGCTCACACGTTTCTCGCGCTTAATTGAAACGCATTGGATGTTCGAGGGCCTGTGGTTTGTATCAGTTTCAGAAGCAGAGTTGAACTAGATATGGTCCGTGTGTGTAGGAAACACAGTTCTTTTGTTCTGAGCACTCTCACGTTTCCCGCCTTATTCGAGACTCTAGAAAGCAAGAGCGTGCTTCTTGCTCTAAAGCAGAGTGTGTTTCATGGATGAGAAGTGTGCTGTGTGTTTCCCTTCAGAAACGGAGTTAAATGCCAGGCTCTGTGTCTTCCTACAAGCGAGACTTCGTTTCAGGTAAACGCAGTCACTTTTCAGCTCAAACGAAGCTATATTGTACACGAAGCTCACACGTTTCTCGCGCTTAACTGAAACGCATTGGATGTTCGAGGGCCTGTGGTTTGTATCAGTTTCAGAAGCAGAGTTGAACTAGATATGGTCCGTGTGTGTAGGAAACACAGTTCTTTTGTTCTGAGCACTCTCACGTTTCCCGCCTTATTCGAGACTCTAGAAAGCAAGAGCGTGCTTCTTGCTCTAAAGCAGAGTGTGTTTCATGGATGAGAAGTGTGCTGTGTGTTTCCCTTCAGAAACGGAGTTAAATGCCAGGCTCTGTGTCTTCCTACAAGCGAGACTTCGTTTCAGGTAAACGCAGTCACTTTTCAGCTCAAACGAAGCTATATTGTACACGAAGCTCACACGTTTCTCGCGCTTAACTGAAACGCATTGGATGTTCGAGGGCCTGTGGTTTGTATCAGTTTCAGAAGCAGAGTTGAACTAGATATGGTCCGTGTGTGTAGGAAACACAGTTCTTTTGTTCTGAGCACTCTCACGTTTCCCGCCTTATTCGAGACTCTAGAAAGCAAGAGCGTGCTTCTTGCTCTAAAGCAGAGTGTGTTTCATGGATGAGAAGTGTGCTGTGTGTTTCCCTTCAGAAACGGAGTTAAATGCCAGGCTCTGTGTCTTCCTACAAGCGAGACTTCGTTTCAGGTAAACGCAGTCACTTTTCAGCTCAAACGAAGCTATATTGTACACGAAGCTCACACGTTTCTCGCTCTTAACTGAAACGCATTGGATGTTCGAGGGCCTGTGGTTTGTATCAGTTTCAGAAGCAGAGTTGAACTAGATATGGTCCGTGTGTGTAGGAAACACAGTTCTTTTGTTCTGAGCACTCTCACGTTTCCCGCCTTATTCGAGACTCTAGAAAGCAAGAGCGTGCTTCTTGCTCTAAAGCAGAGTGTGTTTCATGGATGAGAAGTGTGCTGTGTGTTTCCCTTCAGAAACGGAGTTAAATGCCAGGCTCTGTGTCTTCCTACAAGCGAGACTTCGTTTCAGGTAAACGCAGTCACTTTTCAGCTCAAACGAAGCTATATTGTACACGAAGCTCACACGTTTCTCGCGCTTAACTGAAACGCATTGGATGTTCGAGGGCCTGTGGTTTGTATCAGTTTCAGAAGCAGAGTTGAACTAGATATGGTCCGTGTGTGTAGGAAACACAGTTCTTTTGTTCTGAGCACTCTCACGTTTCCCGCCTTATTCGAGACTCTAGAAAGCAAGAGCGTGCTTCTTGCTCTAAAGCAGAGTGTGTTTCATGGATGAGAAGTGTGCTGTGTGTTTCCCTTCAGAAACGG
Source organism: Onychomys arenicola (assembly GCA_949786405.1). Lineage (NCBI taxonomy): Eukaryota > Metazoa > Chordata > Mammalia > Rodentia > Cricetidae > Onychomys > Onychomys arenicola. The sequence goes on from CATKUM010000503.1 coordinate 18,083, forward strand.
AGTTAAATGCCAGGCTCTGTGTCTTCCTACAAGCGAGACTTCGTTTCAGGTAAACGCAGTCACTTTTCAGCTCAAACGAAGCTATATTGTACACGAAGCTCACACGTTTCTCGCGCTTAACTGAAACGCATTGGATGTTCGAGGGCCTGTGGTTTGTATCAGTTTCAGAAGCAGAGTTGAACTAGATATGGTCCGTGTGTGTAGGAAACACAGTTCTTTTGTTCTGAGCACTCTCACGTTTCCCGCCTTATTCGAGACTCTAGAAAGCAAGAGCGTGCTTCTTGCTCTAAAGCAGAGTGTGTTTCATGGATGAGAAGTGTGCTGTGTGTTTCCCTTCAGAAACGGAGTTAAATGCCAGGCTCTGTGTCTTCCTACAAGCGAGACTTCGTTTCAGGTAAACGCAGTCACTTTTCAGCTCAAACGAAGCTATATTGTACACGAAGCTCACACGTTTCTCGCGCTTAACTGAAACGCATTGGATGTTCGAGGGCCTGTGGTTTGTATCAGTTTCAGAAGCAGAGTTGAACTAGATATGGTCCGTGTGTGTAGGAAACACAGTTCTTTTGTTCTGAGCACTCTCACGTTTCCCGCCTTATTCGAGACTCTAGAAAGCAAGAGCGTGCTTCTTGCTCTAAAGCAGAGTGTGTTTCATGGATGAGAAGTGTGCTGTGTGTTTCCCTTCAGAAACGGAGTTAAATGCCAGGCTCTGTGTCTTCCTACAAGCGAGACTTCGTTTCAGGTAAACGCAGTCACTTTTCAGCTCAAACGAAGCTATATTGTACACGAAGCTCACACGTTTCTCGCGCTTAACTGAAACGCATTGGATGTTCGAGGGCCTGTGGTTTGTATCAGTTTCAGAAGCAGAGTTGAACTAGATATGGTCCGTGTGTGTAGGAAACACAGTTCTTTTGTTCTGAGCACTCTCACGTTTCCCGCCTTATTCGAGACTCTAGAAAGCAAGAGCGTGCTTCTTGCTCTAAAGCAGAGTGTGTTTCATGGATGAGAAGTGTGCTGTGTGTTTCCCTTCAGAAACGGAGTTAAATGCCAGGCTCTGTGTCTTCCTACAAGCGAGACTTCGTTTCAGGTAAACGCAGTCACTTTTCAGCTCAAACGAAGCTATATTGTACACGAAGCTCACACGTTTCTCGCGCTTAACTGAAACGCATTGGATGTTCGAGGGCCTGTGGTTTGTATCAGTTTCAGAAGCAGAGTTGAACTAGATATGGTCCGTGTGTGTAGGAAACACAGTTCTTTTGTTCTGAGCACTCTCACGTTTCCCGCCTTATTCGAGACTCTAGAAAGCAAGAGCGTGCTTCTTGCTCTAAAGCAGAGTGTGTTTCATGGATGAGAAGTGTGCTGTGTGTTTCCCTTCAGAAACGGAGTTAAATGCCAGGCTCTGTGTCTTCCTACAAGCGAGACTTCGTTTCAGGTAAACGCAGTCACTTTTCAGCTCAAACGAAGCTATATTGTACACGAAGCTCACACGTTTCTCGCGCTTAACTGAAACGCATTGGATGTTCGAGGGCCTGTGGTTTGTATCAGTTTCAGAAGCAGAGTTGAACTAGATATGGTCCGTGTGTGTAGGAAACACAGTTCTTTTGTTCTGAGCACTCTCACGTTTCCCGCCTTATTCGAGACTCTAGAAAGCAAGAGCGTGCTTCTTGCTCTAAAGCAGAGTGTGTTTCATGGATGAGAAGTGTGCTGTGTGTTTCCCTTCAGAAACGGAGTTAAATGCCAGGCTCTGTGTCTTCCTACAAGCGAGACTTCGTTTCAGGTAAACGCAGTCACTTTTCAGCTCAAACGAAGCTATATTGTACACGAAGCTCACACGTTTCTCGCGCTTAACTGAAACGCATTGGATGTTCGAGGGCCTGTGGTTTGTATCAGTTTCAGAAGCAGAGTTGAACTAGATATGGTCCGTGTGTGTAGGAAACACAGTTCTTTTGTTCTGAGCACTCTCACGTTTCCCGCCTTATTCGAGACTCTAGAAAGCAAGAGCGTGCTTCTTGCTCTAAAGCAGAGTGTGTTTCATGGATGAGAAGTGTGCTGTGTGTTTCCCTTCAGAAACGGAGTTAAATGCCAGGCTCTGTGTCTTCCTACAAGCGAGACTTCGTTTCAGGTAAACGCAGTCACTTTTCAGCTCAAACGAAGCTATATTGTACACGAAGCTCACACGTTTCTCGCGCTTAACTGAAACGCATTGGATGTTCGAGGGCCTGTGGTTTGTATCAGTTTCAGAAGCAGAGTTGAACTAGATATGGTCCGTGTGTGTAGGAAACACAGTTCTTTTGTTCTGAGCACTCTCACGTTTCCCGCCTTATTCGAGACTCTAGAAAGCAAGAGCGTGCTTCTTGCTCTAAAGCAGAGTGTGTTTCATGGATGAGAAGTGTGCTGTGTGTTTCCCTTCAGAAACGGAGTTAAATGCCAGGCTCTGTGTCTTCCTACAAGCGAGACTTCGTTTCAGGTAAACGCAGTCACTTTTCAGCTCAAACGAAGCTATATTGTACACGAAGCTCACACGTTTCTCGCGCTTAACTGAAACGCATTGGATGTTCGAGGGCCTGTGGTTTGTATCAGTTTCAGAAGCAGAGTTGAACTAGATATGGTCCGTGTGTGTAGGAAACACAGTTCTTTTGTTCTGAGCACTCTCACGTTTCCCGCCTTATTCGAGACTCTAGAAAGCAAGAGCGTGCTTCTTGCTCTAAAGCAGAGTGTGTTTCATGGATGAGAAGTGTGCTGTGTGTTTCCCTTCAGAAACGGAGTTAAATGCCAGGCTCTGTGTCTTCCTACAAGCGAGACTTCGTTTCAGGTAAACGCAGTCACTTTTCAGCTCAAACGAAGCTATATTGTACACGAAGCTCACACGTTTCTCGCGCTTAACTGAAACGCATTGGATGTTCGAGGGCCTGTGGTTTGTATCAGTTTCAGAAGCAGAGTTGAACTAGATATGGTCCGTGTGTGTAGGAAACACAGTTCTTTTGTTCTGAGCACTCTCACGTTTCCCGCCTTATTCGAGACTCTAGAAAGCAAGAGCGTGCTTCTTGCTCTAAAGCAGAGTGTGTTTCATGGATGAGAAGTGTGCTGTGTGTTTCCCTTCAGAAACGGAGTTAAATGCCAGGCTCTGTGTCTTCCTACAAGCGAGACTTCGTTTCAGGTAAACGCAGTCACTTTTCAGCTCAAACGAAGCTATATTGTACACGAAGCTCACACGTTTCTCGCGCTTAACTGAAACGCATTGGATGTTCGAGGGCCTGTGGTTTGTATCAGTTTCAGAAGCAGAGTTGAACTAGATATGGTCCGTGTGTGTAGGAAACACAGTTCTTTTGTTCTGAGCACTCTCACGTTTCCCGCCTTATTCGAGACTCTAGAAAGCAAGAGCGTGCTTCTTGCTCTAAAGCAGAGTGTGTTTCATGGATGAGAAGTGTGCTGTGTGTTTCCCTTCAGAAACGGAGTTAAATGCCAGGCTCTGTGTCTTCCTACAAGCGAGACTTCGTTTCAGGTAAACGCAGTCACTTTTCAGCTCAAACGAAGCTATATTGTACACGAAGCTCACACGTTTCTCGCGCTTAACTGAAACGCATTGGATGTTCGAGGGCCTGTGGTTTGTATCAGTTTCAGAAGCAGAGTTGAACTAGATATGGTCCGTGTGTGTAGGAAACACAGTTCTTTTGTTCTGAGCACTCTCACGTTTCCCGCCTTATTCGAGACTCTAGAAAGCAAGAGCGTGCTTCTTGCTCTAAAGCAGAGTGTGTTTCATGGATGAGAAGTGTGCTGTGTGTTTCCCTTCAGAAACGGAGTTAAATGCCAGGCTCTGTGTCTTCCTACAAGCGAGACTTCGTTTCAGGTAAACGCAGTCACTTTTCAGCTCAAACGAAGCTATATTGTACACGAAGCTCACACGTTTCTCGCGCTTAACTGAAACGCATTGGATGTTCGAGGGCCTGTGGTTTGTATCAGTTTCAGAAGCAGAGTTGAACTAGATATGGTCCGTGTGTGTAGGAAACACAGTTCTTTTGTTCTGAGCACTCTCACGTGTCCCGCCTTATTCGAGACTCTAGAAAGCAAGAGCGTGCTTCTTGCTCTAAAGCAGAGTGTGTTTCATGGATGAGAAGTGTGCTGTGTGTTTCCCTTCAGAAACGGAGTTAAATGCCAGGCTCTGTGTCTTCCTACAAGCGAGACTTCGTTTCAGGTAAACGCAGTCACTTTTCAGCTCAAACGAAGCTATATTGTACACGAAGCTCACACGTTTCTCGCGCTTAACTGAAACGCATTGGATGTTCGAGGGCCTGTGGTTTGTATCAGTTTCAGAAGCAGAGTTGAACTAGATATGGTCCGTGTGTGTAGGAAACACAGTTCTTTTGTTCTGAGCACTCTCACGTTTCCCGCCTTATTCGAGACTCTAGAAAGCAAGAGCGTGCTTCTTGCTCTAAAGCAGAGTGTGTTTCATGGATGAGAAGTGTGCTGTGTGTTTCCCTTCAGAAACGGAGTTAAATGCCAGGCTCTGTGTCTTCCTACAAGCGAGACTTCGTTTCAGGTAAACGCAGTCACTTTTCAGCTCAAACGAAGCTATATTGTACACGAAGCTCACACGTTTCTCGCGCTTAACTGAAACGCATTGGATGTTCGAGGGCCTGTGGTTTGTATCAGTTTCAGAAGCAGAGTTGAACTAGATATGGTCCGTGTGTGTAGGAAACACAGTTCTTTTGTTCTGAGCACTCTCACGTTTCCCGCCTTATTCGAGACTCTAGAAAGCAAGAGCGTGCTTCTTGCTCTAAAGCAGAGTGTGTTTCATGGATGAGAAGTGTGCTGTGTGTTTCCCTTCAGAAACGGAGTTAAATGCCAGGCTCTGTGTCTTCCTACAAGCGAGACTTCGTTTCAGGTAAACGCAGTCACTTTTCAGCTCAAACGAAGCTATATTGTACACGAAGCTCACACGTTTCTCGCGCTTAACTGAAACGCATTGGATGTTCGAGGGCCTGTGGTTTGTATCAGTTTCAGAAGCAGAGTTGAACTAGATATGGTCCGTGTGTGTAGGAAACACAGTTCTTTTGTTCTGAGCACTCTCACGTTTCCCGCCTTATTCGAGACTCTAGAAAGCAAGAGCGTGCTTCTTGCTCTAAAGCAGAGTGTGTTTCATGGATGAGAAGTGTGCTGTGTGTTTCCCTTCAGAAACGGAGTTAAATGCCAGGCTCTGTGTCTTCCTACAAGCGAGACTTCGTTTCAGGTAAACGCAGTCACTTTTCAGCTCAAACGAAGCTATATTGTACACGAAGCTCACACGTTTCTCGCGCTTAACTGAAACGCATTGGATGTTCGAGGGCCTGTGGTTTGTATCAGTTTCAGAAGCAGAGTTGAACTAGATATGGTCCGTGTGTGTAGGAAACACAGTTCTTTTGTTCTGAGCACTCTCACGTTTCCCGCCTTATTCGAGACTCTAGAAAGCAAGAGCGTGCTTCTTGCTCTAAAGCAGAGTGTGTTTCATGGATGAGAAGTGTGCTGTGTGTTTCCCTTCAGAAACGGAGTTAAATGCCAGGCTCTGTGTCTTCCTACAAGCGAGACTTCGTTTCAGGTAAACGCAGTCACTTTTCAGCTCAAACGAAGCTATATTGTACACGAAGCTCACACGTTTCTCGCGCTTAACTGAAACGCATTGGATGTTCGAGGGCCTGTGGTTTGTATCAGTTTCAGAAGCAGAGTTGAACTAGATATGGTCCGTGTGTGTAGGAAACACAGTTCTTTTGTTCTGAGCACTCTCACGTTTCCCGCCTTATTCGAGACTCTAGAAAGCAAGAGCGTGCTTCTTGCTCTAAAGCAGAGTGTGTTTCATGGATGAGAAGTGTGCTGTGTGTTTCCCTTCAGAAACGGAGTTAAATGCCAGGCTCTGTGTCTTCCTACAAGCGAGACTTCGTTTCAGGTAAACGCAGTCACTTTTCAGCTCAAACGAAGCTATATTGTACACGAAGCTCACACGTTTCTCGCGCTTAACTGAAACGCATTGGATGTTCGAGGGCCTGTGGTTTGTATCAGTTTCAGAAGCAGAGTTGAACTAGATATGGTCCGTGTGTGTAGGAAACACAGTTCTTTTGTTCTGAGCACTCTCACGTTTCCCGCCTTATTCGAGACTCTAGAAAGCAAGAGCGTGCTTCTTGCTCTAAAGCAGAGTGTGTTTCATGGATGAGAAGTGTGCTGTGTGTTTCCCTTCAGAAACGGAGTTAAATGCCAGGCTCTGTGTCTTCCTACAAGCGAGACTTCGTTTCAGGTAAACGCAGTCACTTTTCAGCTCAAACGAAGCTATATTGTACACGAAGCTCACACGTTTCTCGCGCTTAACTGAAACGCATTGGATGTTCGAGGGCCTGTGGTTTGTATCAGTTTCAGAAGCAGAGTTGAACTAGATATGGTCCGTGTGTGTAGGAAACACAGTTCTTTTGTTCTGAGCACTCTCACGTTTCCCGCCTTATTCGAGACTCTAGAAAGCAAGAGCGTGCTTCTTGCTCTAAAGCAGAGTGTGTTTCATGGATGAGAAGTGTGCTGTGTGTTTCCCTTCAGAAACGGAGTTAAATGCCAGGCTCTGTGTCTTCCTACAAGCGAGACTTCGTTTCAGGTAAACGCAGTCACTTTTCAGCTCAAACGAAGCTATATTGTACACGAAGCTCACACGTTTCTCGCGCTTAACTGAAACGCATTGGATGTTCGAGGGCCTGTGGTTTGTATCAGTTTCAGAAGCAGAGTTGAACTAGATATGGTCCGTGTGTGTAGGAAACACAGTTCTTTTGTTCTGAGCACTCTCACGTTTCCCGCCTTATTCGAGACTCTAGAAAGCAAGAGCGTGCTTCTTGCTCTAAAGCAGAGTGTGTTTCATGGATGAGAAGTGTGCTGTGTGTTTCCCTTCAGAAACGGAGTTAAATGCCAGGCTCTGTGTCTTCCTACAAGCGAGACTTCGTTTCAGGTAAACGCAGTCACTTTTCAGCTCAAACGAAGCTATATTGTACACGAAGCTCACACGTTTCTCGCGCTTAACTGAAACGCATTGGATGTTCGAGGGCCTGTGGTTTGTATCAGTTTCAGAAGCAGAGTTGAACTAGATATGGTCCGTGTGTGTAGGAAACACAGTTCTTTTGTTCTGAGCACTCTCACGTTTCCCGCCTTATTCGAGACTCTAGAAAGCAAGAGCGTGCTTCTTGCTCTAAAGCAGAGTGTGTTTCATGGATGAGAAGTGTGCTGTGTGTTTCCCTTCAGAAACGGAGTTAAATGCCAGGCTCTGTGTCTTCCTACAAGCGAGACTTCGTTTCAGGTAAACGCAGTCACTTTTCAGCTCAAACGAAGCTATATTGTACACGAAGCTCACACGTTTCTCGCGCTTAACTGAAACGCATTGGATGTTCGAGGGCCTGTGGTTTGTATCAGTTTCAGAAGCAGAGTTGAACTAGATATGGTCCGTGTGTGTAGGAAACACAGTTCTTTTGTTCTGAGCACTCTCACGTTTCCCGCCTTATTCGAGACTCTAGAAAGCAAGAGCGTGCTTCTTGCTCTAAAGCAGAGTGTGTTTCATGGATGAGAAGTGTGCTGTGTGTTTCCCTTCAGAAACGGAGTTAAATGCCAGGCTCTGTGTCTTCCTACAAGCGAGACTTCGTTTCAGGTAAACGCAGTCACTTTTCAGCTCAAACGAAGCTATATTGTACACGAAGCTCACACGTTTCTCGCGCTTAACTGAAACGCATTGGATGTTCGAGGGCCTGTGGTTTGTATCAGTTTCAGAAGCAGAGTTGAACTAGATATGGTCCGTGTGTGTAGGAAACACAGTTCTTTTGTTCTGAGCACTCTCACGTTTCCCGCCTTATTCGAGACTCTAGAAAGCAAGAGCGTGCTTCTTGCTCTAAAGCAGAGTGTGTTTCATGGATGAGAAGTGTGCTGTGTGTTTCCCTTCAGAAACGGAGTTAAATGCCAGGCTCTGTGTCTTCCTACAAGCGAGACTTCGTTTCAGGTAAACGCAGTCACTTTTCAGCTCAAACGAAGCTATATTGTACACGAAGCTCACACGTTTCTCGCGCTTAACTGAAACGCATTGGATGTTCGAGGGCCTGTGGTTTGTATCAGTTTCAGAAGCAGAGTTGAACTAGATATGGTCCGTGTGTGTAGGAAACACAGTTCTTTTGTTCTGAGCACTCTCACGTTTCCCGCCTTATTCGAGACTCTAGAAAGCAAGAGCGTGCTTCTTGCTCTAAAGCAGAGTGTGTTTCATGGATGAGAAGTGTGCTGTGTGTTTCCCTTCAGAAACGGAGTTAAATGCCAGGCTCTGTGTCTTCCTACAAGCGAGACTTCGTTTCAGGTAAACGCAGTCACTTTTCAGCTCAAACGAAGCTATATTGTACACGAAGCTCACACGTTTCTCGCGCTTAACTGAAACGCATTGGATGTTCGAGGGCCTGTGGTTTGTATCAGTTTCAGAAGCAGAGTTGAACTAGATATGGTCCGTGTGTGTAGGAAACACAGTTCTTTTGTTCTGAGCACTCTCACGTTTCCCGCCTTATTCGAGACTCTAGAAAGCAAGAGCGTGCTTCTTGCTCTAAAGCAGAGTGTGTTTCATGGATGAGAAGTGTGCTGTGTGTTTCCCTTCAGAAACGGAGTTAAATGCCAGGCTCTGTGTCTTCCTACAAGCGAGACTTCGTTTCAGGTAAACGCAGTCACTTTTCAGCTCAAACGAAGCTATATTGTACACGAAGCTCACACGTTTCTCGCGCTTAACTGAAACGCATTGGATGTTCGAGGGCCTGTGGTTTGTATCAGTTTCAGAAGCAGAGTTGAACTAGATATGGTCCGTGTGTGTAGGAAACACAGTTCTTTTGTTCTGAGCACTCTCACGTTTCCCGCCTTATTCGAGACTCTAGAAAGCAAGAGCGTGCTTCTTGCTCTAAAGCAGAGTGTGTTTCATGGATGAGAAGTGTGCTGTGTGTTTCCCTTCAGAAACGGAGTTAAATGCCAGGCTCTGTGTCTTCCTACAAGCGAGACTTCGTTTCAGGTAAACGCAGTCACTTTTCAGCTCAAACGAAGCTATATTGTACACGAAGCTCACACGTTTCTCGCGCTTAACTGAAACGCATTGGATGTTCGAGGGCCTGTGGTTTGTATCAGTTTCAGAAGCAGAGTTGAACTAGATATGGTCCGTGTGTGTAGGAAACACAGTTCTTTTGTTCTGAGCACTCTCACGTTTCCCGCCTTATTCGAGACTCTAGAAAGCAAGAGCGTGCTTCTTGCTCTAAAGCAGAGTGTGTTTCATGGATGAGAAGTGTGCTGTGTGTTTCCCTTCAGAAACGGAGTTAAATGCCAGGCTCTGTGTCTTCCTACAAGCGAGACTTCGTTTCAGGTAAACGCAGTCACTTTTCAGCTCAAACGAAGCTATATTGTACACGAAGCTCACACGTTTCTCGCGCTTAACTGAAACGCATTGGATGTTCGAGGGCCTGTGGTTTGTATCAGTTTCAGAAGCAGAGTTGAACTAGATATGGTCCGTGTGTGTAGGAAACACAGTTCTTTTGTTCTGAGCACTCTCACGTTTCCCGCCTTATTCGAGACTCTAGAAAGCAAGAGCGTGCTTCTTGCTCTAAAGCAGAGTGTGTTTCATGGATGAGAAGTGTGCTGTGTGTTTCCCTTCAGAAACGGAGTTAAATGCCAGGCTCTGTGTCTTCCTACAAGCGAGACTTCGTTTCAGGTAAACGCAGTCACTTTTCAGCTCAAACGAAGCTATATTGTACACGAAGCTCACACGTTTCTCGCGCTTAACTGAAACGCATTGGATGTTCGAGGGCCTGTGGTTTGTATCAGTTTCAGAAGCAGAGTTGAACTAGATATGGTCCGTGTGTGTAGGAAACACAGTTCTTTTGTTCTGAGCACTCTCACGTTTCCCGCCTTATTCGAGACTCTAGAAAGCAAGAGCGTGCTTCTTGCTCTAAAGCAGAGTGTGTTTCATGGATGAGAAGTGTGCTGTGTGTTTCCCTTCAGAAACGGAGTTAAATGCCAGGCTCTGTGTCTTCCTACAAGCGAGACTTCGTTTCAGGTAAACGCAGTCACTTTTCAGCTCAAACGAAGCTATATTGTACACGAAGCTCACACGTTTCTCGCGCTTAACTGAAACGCATTGGATGTTCGAGGGCCTGTGGTTTGTATCAGTTTCAGAAGCAGAGTTGAACTAGATATGGTCCGTGTGTGTAGGAAACACAGTTCTTTTGTTCTGAGCACTCTCACGTTTCCCGCCTTATTCGAGACTCTAGAAAGCAAGAGCGTGCTTCTTGCTCTAAAGCAGAGTGTGTTTCATGGATGAGAAGTGTGCTGTGTGTTTCCCTTCAGAAACGGAGTTAAATGCCAGGCTCTGTGTCTTCCTACAAGCGAGACTTCGTTTCAGGTAAACGCAGTCACTTTTCAGCTCAAACGAAGCTATATTGTACACGAAGCTCACACGTTTCTCGCGCTTAACTGAAACGCATTGGATGTTCGAGGGCCTGTGGTTTGTATCAGTTTCAGAAGCAGAGTTGAACTAGATATGGTCCGTGTGTGTAGGAAACACAGTTCTTTTGTTCTGAGCACTCTCACGTTTCCCGCCTTATTCGAGACTCTAGAAAGCAAGAGCGTGCTTCTTGCTCTAAAGCAGAGTGTGTTTCATGGATGAGAAGTGTGCTGTGTGTTTCCCTTCAGAAACGGAGTTAAATGCCAGGCTCTGTGTCTTCCTACAAGCGAGACTTCGTTTCAGGTAAACGCAGTCACTTTTCAGCTCAAACGAAGCTATATTGTACACGAAGCTCACACGTTTCTCGCGCTTAACTGAAACGCATTGGATGTTCGAGGGCCTGTGGTTTGTATCAGTTTCAGAAGCAGAGTTGAACTAGATATGGTCCGTGTGTGTAGGAAACACAGTTCTTTTGTTCTGAGCACTCTCACGTTTCCCGCCTTATTCGAGACTCTAGAAAGCAAGAGCGTGCTTCTTGCTCTAAAGCAGAGTGTGTTTCATGGATGAGAAGTGTGCTGTGTGTTTCCCTTCAGAAACGGAGTTAAATGCCAGGCTCTGTGTCTTCCTACAAGCGAGACTTCGTTTCAGGTAAACGCAGTCACTTTTCAGCTCAAACGAAGCTATATTGTACACGAAGCTCACACGTTTCTCGCGCTTAACTGAAACGCATTGGATGTTCGAGGGCCTGTGGTTTGTATCAGTTTCAGAAGCAGAGTTGAACTAGATATGGTCCGTGTGTGTAGGAAACACAGTTCTTTTGTTCTGAGCACTCTCACGTTTCCCGCCTTATTCGAGACTCTAGAAAGCAAGAGCGTGCTTCTTGCTCTAAAGCAGAGTGTGTTTCATGGATGAGAAGTGTGCTGTGTGTTTCCCTTCAGAAACGGAGTTAAATGCCAGGCTCTGTGTCTTCCTACAAGCGAGACTTCGTTTCAGGTAAACGCAGTCACTTTTCAGCTCAAACGAAGCTATATTGTACACGAAGCTCACACGTTTCTCGCGCTTAACTGAAACGCATTGGATGTTCGAGGGCCTGTGGTTTGTATCAGTTTCAGAAGCAGAGTTGAACTAGATATGGTC
>CATKUM010000504.1:0-29564 GCA_949786405.1 Onychomys arenicola
AGGAGACTCATCAGTAGTAACATGATCAGCAGCAAGACGATTGAAGGGGCGATGATCAGCAGCAGCGCGAGACGACAGCAGCGTAGCACCACCACCGGAAACAACAGCAGGATCAGCAGGAACAGCAGCAGGGCTAGCAGTAACAGCAGCAAAATCAGTAACAGGACCAGCAGCACTTGCACAAGAACAAGCAGCTATAGCAGCAGAACCACCAGCAACAGCAGCAAAACCTGCAGCATCTGCAGCACAACGAGCAGCAACACCAGCAGCTGGTGGAGGCGAAGCTGACATATCTTCTTCTGGCTGATGATGGTGAGGTTGGGCAACAGGCTCCGCTAGGAAGCGATTGGATAATGTGAGAAGAGTAGAGAACACCGCGCATAGAGCCTGCACATATCATCAGCAGCGCGTTCAAGGCAGCAAAACCAAGAACTACCAAGTCAAAACGTCTTTCTCACACATGCACCGGCAGACTCCCCAGATCTATCAGGTGGCTGTCTCTTCCTCTGTCTCTCTATATATGTAAATAGAGAAAGAGGGTCATGGGAAGAGAATTGTTTGTGGCTGCGCTTGTAAACGAAGACGCTTGTGCTGCCGTACGATACAACAAGCGTGGCTGCTCTACTCCGTCAGACACAGCATAGCAGAGAGAGGAAAGCAGCAGAGAATGCTGCAGCAGCAGCAGGAGACAGCAGCAGGCGAAAAAGAAAGCATGTGTCTACGTGACAGCACGCGGTGTTGCAGCAGACGCAGCACCAATTACAGCTACAACACCAACCACAGCAGCAGCATCAACCACAGCAGTAGCACTGCTATTTGCAGCAGCAGCAGCAGCACCATCTGCAACAGCAACACCATCAGTGGCAGCAGCAACATCATCTGAAACAGCATCATCTGCAGCAGCAACCTCATCTGTAGCAGCAGTAGCATCATCCGAGCAGCAGCAGCACAACTGCAGCGGCAGCAGCAGCATTGTCTGCGGCAGCAGCTACCGCTTTTTTAACGAAGTATGCAGGCGCAGGAGAACCGGCTGGAGCACCAGCAGCAGCAACGTAACTGCTCCAGCAGCGACAGCAGCCGTTGTTCGCAGTCAAGCAGCAAACAAGCACGCGAAGTCTCACCATCAACAGGACTCCCAAAAACGAAGAATCTGAACAGCACATTCACAAGTAGAGCTGCTACTGCTCCATTACTACAACAACAACTACTACTACTCCCCCTACTACTACTATTGCTACTACTCTTACTGCTCTGAGTACCCCTGAGGTTTTTTTTCAACGTGTTCTCTCCTACGGAAAAACAGTCCATTTGTATAATACGTGGTTTAAATGACAACGTGCCTTTTTTTCCTCTTCAGCGATGCGATTCCTCCTCCTCTTCCTACTATTCCTATTCCACCCATACTCCTCCTCTTCTTCTTCTAACTATTGCTCTTCTCAGTACGCCTCTTCCAACTACTACTACTATCAGCATTGCCACTACTGAGACTGCTCACACGACTCTTAGCCTTGTATGATAACTACTCCCCTTCCCACTACTACTACTACTACCACACAGCCATCAGTACTCCTGGCATCACTACTATCATTACTACTCTTTCGACTACTGCTACTACTCCTAATGCTACTACTATTACTACTACTAGTACTACCGTCAGTACTATTACCATCACGACTATTACTACTACTACTATTCTTACCGTAACTACTACTACTGCTATTGCTACTACTACTGCTACTACTACTACAAATACTGCTATTAGCACTACTATTACTACTACTACTACTACTCTTACTACTACTGCTATTAGCACTACTACTACTACTGCTATTGCTACTAGTACTACTACTGCTATTGCTACTACTACTACTACTACTACTCTTACTACTACTAATAGTGCTATTAGCACTACTACTACTAATACTGCTATTCTTACTCTTACTACTACTTTACTGATACTACTGCTATTAGCACTACTACTACTACTGGTATTGCTACTATCACTACTCTTACTACTACTACTACTGCTACTACTACTACTACTCTACTACTACTCTTACTCTTACTACTACTACTACTACTTCTACTACTCTTACTGAGACTACTACTGCTATTAGTACTGTCACTGGTACTACCGTCACGCCTGCTATTGGTACCATCACAAGTATTCGTCCTACTTCTCCTCGTCTTCTTACTACTACTGCTACTATTACGAGGACTACTACAATGGGTGGTCTCTACCACTACAACAACTAGTACTATTACAGTTGCTCCTGATTTTATGAGGAGTATTGTCCATGACAACAGCAGCATCTTTGTCAACTCTGAGTGGACACCCTAACAGTAGGAGCTCCAGGTATACGCTATGCCGCTCTCGGTCAGCAGCAGAACAGCAGCAGCAACAGAGACAAGCTATTCTCTTATATCACAGGGCTGCCTGCGTGTTCAAGACCTTCTACGTCGTAGCAGTGAGGATTTTCTCGCAGTTCCACAACTGGAGGAAAAGAAACCACAGCAAAGAAAGGCGGATTTTCAAAAAAGGCAGCACTACACAGAGACATAAACGGCTACTGCTGGGGACTGTGTTTGTCGAAAAATCCAAGTCAAGATGCTCACGCAGTTCTATTTTCCCTGAACTCCGTGGTGCTGCTGTTGTTACTTCAGTTGCTGTTGTTGCTGGTGCTGCCTCTTCTTGTCTTCCCCTTAAATTTTTCTCAGATTGCTCGCTTTGGTCAAATTCACCCTTGCCTTGCTGCGACGCCCGTTGCTGCCGCTGCTACTGCAGACCTGCTTCAGACACTGTCGCTGTTGTCGCTGTCGTAGGATGGATTCCTGCTGATGTTTAAACTCTCCTCCCTTCGCTGCTGCTGGCAGGACTCACATCGCTTCTGCTGTTGCCTCTGTGGCTGGTGCTATCGCTTCTGCTTCTGATGCTGGCACTTCCGTTGCTGCAGCCGCTACTTCCAGAGCAGCAGCAGCAGCAGCAGCAACTTCTCTACGCCTGGGCCGCTTACACGCTCTACCTTTTTCTAGGTTTGCTGTTCCTTCTTATGCTGCTGCTGCTGATGCTGCTTCATCTTCAGCTGCTCTGGCTTCTGCTGGTTGCTGGTGCTGCTGCACTGCCTTCGCCATACTTGTGTGTAGTGGCTGTCTCATGGTGTCGTCCCTGTCTCTCTTTGCGTGCTACTGCTGGGGTCGCTGTTGAGTCTGCTGTCACTAGATAATGCTACTCTATCTTCTCTGCTAGTAGTAGAACCTGCGACTGCTCCTCTTTGCGTAGCTGCTGCTGTTGCCTTTGCTCAGCAGCAGCACGTACCTGCGCACCAAGCAGCATGCCGTCACTGATCATGTGTTGCTGCTGCTGCTGCTTGCAATGCATGTCCTGCTGCTGCGTCTGATCCTTTTGACACTTTTCCGCCTGCGGCAGCAGCAGCAAGAGACGCTGCTGCCACTTTTCACTTTGCTTCAATCGCTGTTTAAGCATCTGCAGCAGAGTAAACAGCAGTCGATGTACTGCCTCTGGCTTCCCGCAGAAGCAAGAGAGTCGCAGCATATCGTACGACAGCAAAGCTAGTTGTCTAGGAGGCAGATGCTGCTGCTGCTGCAGCTTTTCTTTCAATTGGTGCAGCAGCTGTGCAGCGATGGCATGGCGCTGCCGCTGCAGAGACCCCAAGGCAGCAGCGTGGCCTGCTGCAGTAGCGCTTGCTGCAGACGCAGTGAAGGGATCAGAGGGCAGCGCAGACACAGCAGGGGGTTGAAAGGAGGAGGAAGCAGCCACAGCAGCAGGGGAAGTGTCGTAGGGGAAAGAAGCAGCAGCAGCAGAAGATCTCTTGAGCAGCCACAAGCGAGGTAACGCAGCAGTCAGAGCGCAGAGATCCTTGCTGCTGCAGCGCTGCTGCAACACAGCAAGCAGTCGCATGTGGAATCCTGCTCTCTCCAGAATCCCCAGCAAATGAGACGCCACGTCTCTATTCGTTGCTGCTTCTCCTCCTGCGTCTTCATAGCGTCTGTATCTTTCTAAAAAATGCTGCCGATGTTGCACCTGCTCCTCCTGGCTCTCCCCAACATACTGCTGCTGCTGCTGCGCCCAGCAGGAGAGGGCGCGGGCAAGCGCAGAGAGGAAGACAGTCAAGTCTCTAGCAGAGAAAGCATGTAGAGAGACTGCAGCGGCATGCACTAGCTGCTGCAGTAGAGTGAGTGTATCCTCCTGCTGCAGCGCACTGGCTGGAGTCAGCAGGCTTCCCTGTTGCAGCTGCACTGGAGGAAGCGACCTCAGGCGCACGTGGCCCAGAGAGAGAAACCCCAGGAGCTGCATATCCTGTATTAATACGCAGTCGTACGGCAGCAGATATAAAGAGACTCATGCGGAGAACATGTTCAATTGCCTTCTATTCACAGCATGAGCAGCCACCCATGTCCCTGCTTTCATATATGTATGGATACACATATGCAGGTATGTCTCTGTATGTGTCATTCTCTTCCTGCAGACCTGCAAATGTCTATTTTCCTCTATATACACACAAAGAAAGAGACATCTGCCACTCGCTTCGTGTCACCTCAAACCACATATATATATATATATATATATATATATATATATAGAGAGAGAGAGAGAGAGAGAGAGAGATACAACTATGCAAATTAACTGTAAATAACGTATGTCTCCAACTAAATATGTACATATTCTACGGTTATAAACATGTATGTAGGTATACATAAAATATATGACTACATATATATATATATATATATATATACTCCGAATACGTGAATAGATACCCCTCTACATGATCAATATGGCTATAAATATGAAAAGAGATGTCTCTATAATAAATGCGGCTACAAATAGACATAAATAGATACGTCTTTACATAGTGTATACATATATATACCTATGCTATAAATATGTGGATGGATAGATCTCTACATATTATATACGGGTACAAGTCTCTAGATTAGCACTCGCTACGTAGGTTGTTGTCTCATCAAGTCAGACGTCCACGGAGGAGAGTCCTGTGTTTTTAGAAAGTAGGATTTCTACACAGGCCCGCTCTCGCTCGAGGCCTCGGCCACATGTCCAGCCTCAAACTAAGAGAATCAATCGGAGTAAAGCAAATCCACATATATAATATATATATATATATATATATATATATATCTGAAGAGAAGTGACATACATGCACTTGATATATATATATATATATATATATATATATATATATATATATATATATTCCCCTTCTTCTCTCTCTTCCCTCTCTTAATTTGTTTCATTCTCGTGGAAATGGGAGAAATGTCAGTGTGCAGGTCAGAGGCGTGCAGCAATGTGCACGTCTCCAGAGCTGCTGCAGCAAAGTCCCAGACTTCAGTCACATAGGAAACTCTCTGTTTCTCTCTCTTGTACACATGGTAATTAAGAGTTCCCTTGAGGTTGATTATGGGAATCTTTGCCTAAACACGGGTATATCTGTCTTCATAAAACAAAGGAGACGCACATACGAATCTACATCCATATAGATATATATATATATATATATCCATAGATAGATAGATACAGAGATAACTGCAGCAGCAGCACACGTATGTATAGACGAGTATAGGCTTACATGAACGGGTACAACGTTCTATCCCTATCTACAGTAATGCATATGTCGGTACGGGCCATAGGTATATGTATATATATATATATATATATATATATATATATGTGTCCTTAAATATATATATATATATATATGTATGAATAAGGAAACGTTTTGCGTTTATATGGGGGCTTCTTTGTTCTCTGCAAGCCTCAAAGTAGTCCCGGATCCGCTGTTGAAAGAATGAGAGAGCAGGAAGCAGCTGCTTGGGTGCAGACGTGTGGGGAGGGGAAGCAGCTTACATGAGCGATGTTAGAGATTTGCTGCGGCTTGGCTGTGCCCAGTACTCGAGGCACGCAGCGTAGCAGCTGCTGCTGCAGAGATTTTAAGGTGCATGATAAACAATGAGCGCGATAGTTTTGTATCGCGTGTCTTCGTTCCTGCTGTTCTTCGTCTGCCTTCTCGTTCTCCTCCCCCTTCCTCTCCTCAGGCTGCTGCTGCTGCATCTGCTCGTAGGAAAGCAGCAGCTGCTCGTGCAGCAGCAACACGTCACGCATGCGCTGAATGCTGCCACCTGCTGCTGCTGCGGTGGCAGCAGACGAAGCAGCAGCATCAACAGCAGCAGAAACTCCTACTCTCATAGCAGCAGCGCCAGATTTGGGAACAGTAGCGGAAATACGAGCAGCAGCAGTACCAGCAGTAGCAGGAGCAGCAATAGGAGCAGCAGTAACAACAGCAGTAAAAGACGTGAGTGCGGTGGGAGTAGCACTGTCCCCGCCGTGGCGGTTGCTGCTATCACATTTCTGCGTTCGTGCTGCTGCCGCTGTTGCATGCGCTGTCAATTGTTGTATCGCAGCAGCTGGCATCTCGTTTGATACTGCGGACGTAGTAGAGCGAGAGTGATCGAGAAACAACTGCAGCAGCTGTTTGTGCTGCTGCTGTTGGATGTGAAAACCCCACACTTCTCCTCTCTGCTCCTCTTCCTGTTCCTCAGCAACTGCAGCAGTGAGTGAGACAGATGCACGCAGCAGTGCAGCCACAGCGATAGGAGAGAGAGACGCCAGCAGCTGCGGGAGCCGCAGCTGCAGCAGGTGCCACAGCAGCGGATAAGGCAGCAGGAGCAGGGGCATATCCTGCGTGCGACTCGCATCGCTACCTGCTGTTAAACACGCTGCACCTGCTACCCCTGGTGCCCCTGCTCCTGCAAGTGTTGCGCCGCCTGCTACAGCTGCTGCTGCAGCAGCACGGCTGACGGCCTCTTTTGCTGCCTTTCGACATCGAGGCTCGCGCCGCTGCTGCTGCTGTTCGTGCTGCAGGGGCTGTTGTTCGTGCCAGTGCTGCTGCTGTTGGCTTTGTCGACGTCGATAGCGCTGCAACAGTTGCTGCTGCGTGTGCAGCACGAGGGCCGAAATTTGCTTCGGAAAGGCTGCAAGGAAGAAGGCGACGGAGGTTAAATCATGTTGATTTGCTGCTGTGGAGAGAAAGAGAGGAAGCGAGGCTAGTAGAGCAGCCGCAGCAGCAACAGGAGGAAACGTTTGAAGAGTAGCGAAGGACGACAGCACGATGCACTGCGCTGAGCGGCAGAAGCAGAGCAGCACCCCACACTACAACACCTGCATGCAGCAAGCATTTCAGGTGATACTTCTCTCTCTAGTAGGAGGTGTTTGAACAATACTGAATAGACACATGTGCGGGTCAGAGGAGGGCAAAGAAGGAAAAAATCTCTCCTCCGCTGCCCCTCAGTACAACCAACTTTCGCACGCATCTGTCAACCGGCTGCTGTCTCCTGTGGCCTTCTTCACTGTTCGTCACACTTCCCTTTCTTTACAAGAAGAAACATAGTCCCGACGTCTATGTGCCTCCAGCAGGCCCACATGCAGATCCACGCCCCTACATTTGCTGATGAAGAAATTTACTTCTCTCTCTCTCTCTCTCTCTATATATATATATATATATATTTATATCTATACGCTTGTATATCTACATATACTTGTGTTTCTCTACATATACATATATATATATATATATATATATATATATATATTCATGTATATATATGGCTATGTCGGTAGATTTCTCTACGTATAACGCTGTATATGATTGTATGTGCTCGAAGTGAGAGTGTTGTCGAGCATCTTTGATGTTTGCAGTTCGATGCGACAGCTATTCAGACAGGAAGAGCATACATACATATATATATATATATATATATATATATATATATATATGTGTAATTGAATTTATAAAAGAGAGACCCTCAAGCAGTGGCAGTCCACGTCTGTCACGTCTGTTTGCATTGAGGTATGTGGTCTCGTGGAGGTGGAGGCGCGCTGTCTTTATCAGTGAAACCGTGGGAGGCTTCTTCTGGGGACTGAAGTTAACCACCTCTTCAGCCGATACAGGTTTCAAAGAGAGATGGACGTC
Source organism: Onychomys arenicola (assembly GCA_949786405.1). Classification (NCBI taxonomy): domain Eukaryota; kingdom Metazoa; phylum Chordata; class Mammalia; order Rodentia; family Cricetidae; genus Onychomys; species Onychomys arenicola. The sequence continues at coordinate 8,007 of CATKUM010000504.1, forward strand.
CACACAGAGACACAGCGAAAGAAAAAGACAAATACACCTGATGCATGTACAACAACAACATCTGCAAAGGTTTCCAAAAACAAGGACCTCCGACGCTACACATCTATATAAATATATATATATATAAGTATATAGAGAGAGAGAGAGAGACAGAGAGAGAGAGAGATAGAGAGAGACAAATATATATGTATATATATATATATATATATATAAGTAGAGGAAGACAGGTATACGTATATAGAAGCAGCGAAAGAAGATATATATAGGAAGATATGTAAAGGTAGAAAGAGCTTTAAGAATGTAGCTTCAACCGTATACGTCTAGGCACGCACATATATATATATATGGGGGGAGAGAGAGAACCTGGTAATTACACATATACATAGAGCGTTATTGATAATTGATTGTAAACGTCTGTAGAGTCCTACGTGGAATGGAGATGAACTGAATATATATATATATATATATATATACAGATGCAGCAACAGCCATATATCAATATTTAGAGATAAAGACTCCGAAGGTGAGATGTACACGTACGCGCAACAGCCGCAGCAGGTCCCCAGCAACATCAGTTGCAGACGAACGATCAAAACGACACATCTCACAACAACACAAGCATATCAGACAGAAATATACAGATATATATATATATATATATTGGTAGATGTGATTCGAAGTGAATCGTGAAGGTATGTATATCTGTGTCGCTCCGTTTCCATGCGAAGAGATATCTCGAACGCAACCATTTGGCTGGAAGGAATACCAGCAACAGGAGTACGTGCAAACATAGAGAGAGAGAGCGACGGAAAACGCGAAGTCGACATGAAGAGACTTTGCTTTATTTTATCGAAGAAGGTCGAAGAGACGCACTTTTTGGCTGCATGAGTGCTGCAGTGTTGTTCACCTTCGCAGCAAGTAGCGGCACGAGTTTCGCCTTGGCTGCTGCTGCTGCTGCTGCCGCTGCAGCGCCCCTGTTCGCTGCTGTCTCCTGCTGCTCTTCTTCTTCTTCTTCTCCTCGCAGTAGATGTTTGTTTGCTGTTTCAAAGCGCTTGCTGCTGCTGCTGCTGCCTTCTTCGTACCGAATACGCTTGCCGATGGTCTGAGCGAGGAGATTTAACGCCTGAGACACTTCCACTGGCCTCTGTGCCGTCTCCTGCAGCAGCAGCAGCAGCAGTCAACAGCAAGCAGCAACAGCAGCAGCAGCATTCACACGCTGAGCATTCAGCAGCAATATATATATCAGGAGGAAGACGACTCCACAACAACACCAATGTTATACATCCTTCGTAGCCCCAATCTATCAACGCAACAACAGCAGCAGCGGTATACTCATCGCAGCAGTAGCAGCAGCAGCAGCAGCAGCAAGCCACTCACTGCAGCAGCAGCAGCAACCGTATCAGTGTTGCAATTCAAGAGCAGCGATACCGAACTAACAGCAGCGATACCGAACTAACAGCAGCGATACCAAACTAACAGCAGCGATAGTGATAGCTGCGAGAGGGGAAAAGAAGAAAAGAAGAAGAAGCAGCATCAGCAGCAAGACATGCAACTGGAGAAGATACAGCGCCTGAAGTGCCTCCGCGAAAAAATGCCGAAACATATTCCACAAAGACGCATGCATGTAGAAAACAAAGTTTTTGCATTCCAGCAGCAGCACCAATGCCCGCTGGATCCCACCCTGCAGGCCCAGCACTGCCAACTCTTCCCTCTTTTCCTACCAAGCCTCTACAACGGTGCAACGCGTATATCTGTCTATATATATATAGAGAGAGAGACATATATAGAGAGATATATATATATATAGAGAGAGAGAGAGAGAAAGAGAGAGAGAAAAAAAAAAAAAAGAAAGAGAAAGAGGGGGAAAAAAGGAGAGAGAGTGGGGGAGAGAGAGACACACACAAAAATCTATAGACACGTATATGACGTTTAGGGTCGTCTACTGTGGACATAGGAAGGCCGTCACATGTTCTCTGGCATATAATATACATATCGCTGCAGTTCGCATGCACAACTAGCAGGAAATAAGTGCAGATATATACATGCAGCTATTTCTATATATATACATTATATATGCGTATATACACGCATATAGAGAGAGATTGACACATATATCTGTAAATGGAGATGTTTGTGTCTACCTGTCTATACCTCTCTCATGTACATGTATACATGTGTACTTGTCAATATATATATATATATATATGTATATATGTATATATATAGAGAGAGAGAGAGATGAAACTATACATATAAAGACTGGAGTATACGAGTGAGGATGTGGAAGGCACTTCGCAACAGCACTACGGGTGTTGATGATGGAGCTCCGACAAAGGGACAGTGGATAGAGGCTCCCTCCGCCCGTCCTCAATCCACCTCAGCTTCAGGTGCTTTCTCCTTCCCTTCTCTCCTCTACACCTTGGCGTGCACACACTCGTAAACAAATATACATCCACAGAGAGAGAGAAGGAGAGAGAGAGAGAGGGAGAGACAGAGAAAGAAAGAGAGAAGAATACATGTATATACATATATATATGAGAGAGTGGGAAGTTGAGCGAGAAGAATGGAAAGAAGAAGGATCACAGGTGTAGACAGAGTCTGTGGCAGCTGGATGTCTAATAAAGCTCTCAGTGTGCCAGTCTGGCTGCGCCTAAGAGAAGTCTCTACAGAAATCTATTAGCACATACGTACATATATAAATATATATGATATATATTGTTAGGGGTAGAGAAGGGTGGGTTGTTGAGGGGCCTTACAGCAGCAGCAGCTATAGCCTGCATGAAGAGACGGTCATGGCCGTCCCGAGCATAGCGTCTTGCTTGCATGCAAAGGGTAGATGTGACTGTTTGTATTCTTGTTCTGCTGGAGCTCTCGTCGCTTCTTTCGCCGGTGTCTTCTCTCCTGCTGCAGTTCCCACTCCTGTTGTTTCCGCTATTTCTACTTTTGTCGCGGCTCCATGTCCTGATGCTGCTGCCACCGCTGGCACTCCCTGTGCTGTTGCTGCTGCTGACTCTCTCGTCGATGCTGCTGCTGCTGCTGCGTCTGTTGGCCGTCCCTTTCTCTCGGGAAGAGCTGCGTTGCTGCTGCACTGCCACTTGACCTGCAGCCGCAGCAGCAGAACCCGCTCTTGCAGCAGCAGCAGCAGCAGCTGGCACTGCTAGTGCTGTGGCAGAGCCAACAGAAGGAAACTGCAAACAAAAAGTAGACAAAGACTCAGAACGATCTGCTGAAGCAGACGAAGAGAAAGAAGAAGAAGAAGAAGGAAAAATCGCTTGCTCTCTGGAGTGAAAATTGAGTGTCTGATACTGCTGTTGCTCTCCTTTCTGTTGATGCTCTTGAAGAGGGGTTTCTTCTTCGTATGAACAGGTACAGAGCCTCTCTGGAAGACCTGTTTCAGCAGTAGAAGTTCTCTTGAACAACGTTGTTGCTGCTTCTTTATTTGTGGCTGCAACGTCTGATGCTGCTGCGTTAGCAGCATCTACTCCTTCTGCGGCTCCTCGTCCTGCTGCTGCTTTTACTTCAAGGACTTGTGGGGTTCCTGCTGCTGCTGCTGCTGCTGCCCGTTGTTCTTTTCTCTTGATGCCGCTGTTGCTGGTGTTTCTTCAGTACTGCGAGAGTAGCGCAGAGTCTTTAATCGAGGCCATCCATGACGAGAAGGAAGTCGAGGGGTTTCACGAACGAATACTCTCCCATCGAAGAGAGCAGCAATGTCATCAGCTGGTGAAGACACGTCCTTGCTGCTGCTTTGAACAAGCTTGAGATAATGCTGCTGCCGAACCGGCCACTGCTGATGCATCTGCAGCAGACGCTGCTCCTCTTGATGCGCAAGCTGCTGCTGTTGCTGAGTGTTCACACACTGCGGCTGCTGATTTAGCCAGTGATGTTGCTGGTTGAAGTTGCACTGCTGTTGAGCTTGCTGTTGCTGCAGCTTCTGAAGACGTGGCACCTGCTGCTTTCCTGACTGTTCTAAAAGCTGCTTCCATTGTGGGTGCTGTTGCAGTGAGCGTCTCTGCTGCTTGTGGAAGAAGAACGTCTTTTCTTCTACAGCGAAGATATACAAGCCCATGCGAAGAGAAACAGCAGGTTGAACCGCAAGCGGGGGAGCAGCAGGGCGGGGGAAAGCCAAGGAAGAAGCACGTGAGACGATACGAAGAACAGCAGTAGCAGAGGGGACAGAAACAGCAGGAGAGGGAGCAGCACCAGCGGAGAATACTGCAGCAGAGGGTGGAGCAGAAAGGAAATATGCAACAGAAGAAGAAGAAGAACAAGCAGCAGCAGATGCAGCAGTGAAGAGACAAGGTTGAAGAGCTTCGCAGCTAGGAGCAGCAGCGAGGTAGGCAGGGGGCCAAGTATGAGGCACGCGGAAGGAGAGAGAAGAGAAATGCATTGCCGACACCTAACAGCAAGAGGAACACCGGGTAAGAGGAACAGCAGAGCAACAGCGATTTCGAAGGCAGCTCCCTGGGACATGAAAAGGAAAATCAATACAACAACAGCAGTAGACGTAGGTAAAAAGGCCAGGCAGCACCACAACGGAAAAGAAACACATGCGCTGCTGCAAAAGGAGAAGAGTTAGATATTGACTTTGATTGAAACAGCTCAAGCAACAGCACTAGATTAGAAGGAAAAGCAGCTACAGGTCGATCATGCTGGAAGAGAAAAGGAAGAAAGCATCATTACGTACAGGAAAAAGTCGACGCAACAGCAGAAGCAACAGCAAGTCAAAGAGATATCGTACGAAGAAGCAGCAGCACCTATTCTATTGTAGGTTTCTCATCAGTACGCAGGCCAAACGAGACAAATAGAGTTTCACATGAGCGACAGAGAGCGGAAGGGAAAACGAGGAAATCCACCGTAGGAGACGCGATAACTGTATCGGCAATGCTCTCGCAAGAGACGCAATTGAATCCCGCCTGGGGGAAAGGTAGGAGTGTTGTTGTTGCCTATTGTCACGTCCACTTCTCTTTTCTATTCGTGTCTCTGTAGAGGCTGTGCAGCGTGTAAGAGGTGCTCTTGTGAGAAGCTCTTCCTGCTGCTGAAAGCGCTTTTGCCGAACTTTCTGCCGGTGCATTCGACTGTAAAGCTTCTTCTGCCTGTTGTGTAGGTCTCGAGGCTATTGCTACAGGTATTCTACTATTATAACTGTCTGCAGTGTGCCGCTCGTACTAGTCCTCTGAACATGCAGTTCCTGGGACGGCTACTGCCCGCTGTGGCGTTCCTTTTGTTTCTATGGAAGTGCAACAGCTGGGAGTGCAGATATTACTACTCGCTATCCAGCAGCTGCCATTGCCGCTACTGTTACCGCGGGTGTTGCTACTGCGTTCGATCCACAATCCTTTTGTGTCAACTGCTCCACAGCAGCCTGCTTCACACGGAACAGTAGTATTTGTCGCACTTCCTGATAATGTGCACACCCTCTGCCGGCGAGGATGGTGCAGTCTAGGCTACTGCGTGCCCACTAGTGCATCGAAGTAGGGGAAATACAGTAAAGCAGTGCAGCAGATGGGCAACGAGACCGGGGATAAACATGGAAGTAAGCGGAAGATGAACAGCAGAACAGGAAGACACACAGTGGTAAAGGAGAAGAAGGACGCGGCAAAGAGGCATATATCTGGCAGCTTGCTGCCTGGCCACGACACACACCTTGATACTCTGGGTTCTAGTGTGTCTCCAGAAGCCAAAGCCAAGGGGGGCGCTCTCCACGTTCTAGTCGTGTTATACCCAAGAATTTTCGAGGGATTCGAATTTACATGTCAGCGTGTGTGAGCCGTGGGTGGTGCCAATCGACTTACACAGGCGGTGTCTACATAGAAGAGAAGGGAACGCGTGGGGGGGTGTCTCCCTCTTGTACAGCGCATGCAGTGCCGGCCCGCGTCACAGCGTCCAGAAGGTTGCTTTGACGCTAGCAGCCCGCTGCAGAAACGCCAGCCGTAGCAGCAGCAGTACCAGCAGCAGCACCAGCAGCGGCACGAGCAGCAGCACCAGCAGCGGCAGTTGGAATATCCATCTAGCGTTGTCAGAGTCGTTAGCAGTAGTGAAGGCTAGGCACAAAAGCACGGAGGTTGGTAGCAATTGAATCGGCGATAGCAGGACTGCAAGTCCCATATCAGCAAGATCTGCCGTTAGCGTGAACAGCATCCGTGACTATCTGTAGCACAAGTAGAGGATCTGGCAGCAGTGAAGCGATTCTCAGTGACGCATCTCCCTCTCGATCCAGGGGGATGAAGCGCGCGTGATGCGCAGGTGATGCTCAACAGCAGTGTGCAGGCTTGTCCTCATGGCGACACGTATCTCGATTTTCCAAGACAAGAGCGACTTACTCTTTTAATTTAGGTATAACGAGATGTGTGTCGGTACGGAGCAGCAGCGCGGGCATCCGTGGGGGAGGCACGCTGCGAGAACACGAGATGAGGTGACCTGGTTCACTCTGCTCACCCCGTAATTTTCTCCAACACACTAGACCTAGAAGACGAACTCGTGCCTGGTCTGCCTGTTGTGGATTAAGATACTGCGAACCGGTAGAGAACGTTGTCGTTTGATATGGAGAGGAGAGTTCCGACGCACACACAAGCAAAATAGATCTCTCGACTATATACATTAATCAGATGTACTATCATGCGCTCGAAACCGGATCCGAAACCAAAACCCTGCTGGGTACAGTGGTGCTTGAAAGCAAAACCGTGCTGGTTGCAGAGGGGCAAACAAGTGCTATCGCAGGGTCCTGGGTAGAGTGGAAGGACGTAAACACGTCGTGTTATACAGTACAGAAATGTTCTGCAAATATACAACTTTTGCAAATATGAACTTCCCAGTGGATCATCCAACTCTTTGTTGCCAGGGGATTCGAATACAGTGTATGACATAGCTGTGCAATTGTTCTTGATTGTGTTTCTTCCTACAGTGGGCGGCTCGTCTTGCACGCGCTGAAAGAAATCCATACGCGAAGGTCTGTGCGCTGCGTAATAGATGTGTGAAGGCGGTAAAAAAACCCGGAAAGGTCGATGCTTTCGATGAAAATGTACAACCGACCTACCGTCCTATGTGCTCACAACGAGGCCTACGTGTACCAGGGTGCTCGTACATTTACACGTATACGGATATATGTAGCTTTCGCTGCAGGCTCAGGCCTAATTTTTTCCAATGAAAGGCGTAAAAACCAGAATTTAAGATTTCGTTAAGACAAGTTTCAAGAGGATCACAAAGGAAGGCGATATCTTTGCAGTGCATGCCAAGAGGACAAGGAAACGAACTGATACAGAGCACAACCCAGTGAAGTAAAGACTCCCCTTCCAACTTCACCCGCTCCTCACTCCCCTTCGAATTCCGAATATTCTTTTCCATGCAACAGGTTGCCGCGCGTCCAAATCAGGCCGAGACTTGCTCTATGACCTACTGCCCCACCCCCCGCCAAGTACATCCATCCACTCCAAAAGAGGCTGTCCATGCTCCTGGTCATTTGACCTCGATAGAGGAGGCCGAACGCAGGTGGAGTTCTGCCTCGTACAGTGGATAGTCCGTAGTATTTAGCCGAAGTACTAGCAGCGGCAACATTTGTCGTTCCAGTAGTAGTACAAGGCCTCGATACATCCGTAGGTTCCCCGTGCATTCCGGTGCTGTGGGGAGCCTTCATCACACGCATCGCCTCTGAAATGCCACGCAGTACTAAGCTCGGTCTCCCTAACAGTAGTAGATTCACGAGTAAAAGAAACAACGAAAAAAACAGCAATTGGATGAGGTGCCCCGAAGGTCTCAAACGCATCAATTATCCATGGCCATCATTCGCTGCTTCTCCGTAGGTTTCTTCTTTGCAGCCGCCTCCATGCATTTGATCCCTTCTCCTGGTCCTGCCCTCGACAATGCCCCTTCCATACATTCCATCTTTGCACTGCCTCGGCTCTGACGGTTCACACGGCGGCAATCGACAAACCCACACATCCAAAATGTGGCCATGTTTCACGTGACTGTCCCGCCCACAAAATGAAGGCATACGTGTCCCAGATACTGCATTCACCAAGACGTTTTACGCGGAGAAATAACGAACATATCCAGGATGTTTACACCCATGAGCACATTCATATCTGGACGCCTCACATCGGGGATTGAATGCACATCCCGTAAACACCATACTGTCAGCACTTGAGAGGATGACAGTCCACCCAGGATGATGACACCCGCTGGAATAACCTATCCAGGATTGTTACAAAAGCGGCACATACATATATCCAGGACTTTGCCAGCTCCCAAGCTTCTCTCCAGTGGAAAAGTGGGTTAAAGGTCATATTTCTCCCCCAAAGGTGTCTTTCACTTTGCTGTTGCTGCGGACCACAGTAGTAGTACGCTGAGGAACAGGGACTGGATCAGACATGGTTGCAGGAGACGGGAGATATTCTACTGGGGTCATCGCAGGCACTGCATAGGAATAATAAGGGGGGGAGGACGCCACGTATCGCCAGCGAGGATAAGTATAAATGCTGGGATAATACACATCCATGACGCGCTCCCTAGAGCCACTGCTCGGGTAAAAATAGTAGTAGTAAGAGCGTCGGCGACCAAAACCCTCAGGGATTTTCTGAAGGAAACGCAAGAGGAAAGAGTAGTGGGCTGTTGGGACAAGCGGAATGAAGGCCATTGGAGACCTATGCCTAAAAAGGGTACGATTCCACAGCAAAACTCGGAAAGCGACGACCTCTCATTCGAAAACAAAACAAGCCCTTTTTCCTGTGTGGAGCTAGAACCGCATTCGAAAGACAGGGAGAGGTTAGGCAGAAAACCTACTCGACATTACGCTAGAAGGCATGTCTCCCGTAATTAGTGCATATTGCCGTCGTTCAGTGCCCACCTCTAGAGGTGATTACAGCAGATGCTGTTACCCTTAGAAGCTTCCTTGCTCTAATTACGCTCCGCCCTATCCCCATATCAAAAAAAACTCAGTTGAGGCAGTCTGGGTAGACTAGAGGTGAGCGCCATCACCACCCTTGCTCACTTATGCCTTGCTGAATGCATTCACTCGTGCCATGCTTTTGCCGCTACTTCTGTTGCTCCAGTCTCAGACACGAATCCATTGATCCTGCCAATTCCAACGAACAGATACACCGAAAATTGCTGAGACGCATCTAAGTGACTTGTTCACTCGCCCAAAAAGAGGTTACTGCCCCTTTCCCACTGCATACAGATACCGACATACACAAGCCTCTTCTTAAATAATGCGTTGCGTAACGTTGCAAGGATCTATCTTACCTCCTGGGGTGCTGAAGGTCCGCTTTTTGTCCACGGCATTCCCATTTCCACTCTAGGAACCGACGCAGGTGGGGCGACAGGCATCTTCCATTCTTCTGCTGGAATACCTTCCTGTGGGGGATGCACTGGGGCGGGCATTCTCTCTGCCTCGTGAACGGGAACGGGCATAGAAGGCATCGCCCAACGAGGCTCAGGTGCTGAACCAGAGGGCATGCCCATCTGGTCTCTCTCTGGCGAGGAGGCAGACTGACGAGGCGGCGAGGCGCTGTAAGAGGACAATGCCATAGGAGAGCAGTCGACAACTGGTGTGGAAGACATCGGGTGGATTTCAACTTTGCAGCCGCTGACAGAGGGTTTGTGGTAAACAGCGTCCTCCTCGTACTGCCGCATCACACAGTCTGTTCCATAGACGCATGGTGCTTGCTGCAGACAACAAAGATAGGGCAGTGACCGAAGGACAAAAGTGAACCGGTAAAAGACGGAAATGCCAGAAAAAGGACATACAAGCGTCAAACACGGCAGAGTCTGGGAAGCATGGAGAAATGACCACCGTACCTGCTGATGAATGCTGCCTGTTCTAATGTAGCAATGACGTAGGCACAGCGTACGCTTAACACGCTAAAAGGAAGAGACTGCAGATAGTCAGTGTCTTCCTGAGTGCCCTGCACTTTCGACAAGGGGTACGGGAAAAGCACCACATCAGTGCCACCCTCTAGAGGGAAACTGAGTCAGTGCATCATGCGAATGATTACATTAGGCTTGTGGACTACACCGTAAGACACTCAACTATGACAAAACCTCCTGTCCACCTGTAGACGCAGATGTCCCCCTCTCTTCAGTAGCAGAGACACCCTTTTTTTCGTTTCCCCGTACATACAACTCACCTTGTAGTACCGAGGGGCCTGTTCCTTAACCATCTTTGACGAGGGAGTGGCAACCATGTTCTGCTTGTTGTCGACGTAACGTTGCATGAATCCAGACCAGCCTTTCTCTGCTGTATCGTGCGGCATAGGCGTATCAAGCGGTGCTGCTGATGGTACAACTTTCATGGTACCGCAGTCGGGGCAGATAGACGGAACCTTGCAAGGAGGAACTTCGCAGACCTGATAAGAAACGAGGCGTACATTGCAGGTTCAGTTCCGTCTGTATAAGCTGGAAGTACGTATACACCCGCAGGCACGATAACAGCTGGTACAGGTCCACTCGTTACTGATTCATTCTCCGTGTGATACGTGGGGGAAAACGTCGCTACAGGGACCATACTTTGTTACAGGCGATACGTTTAGGTGCACCACAAAAAATGAAGTTTCAGACAGCATTCGAAGACGCCGTCCGTGGTTGCAACATCAACTGCAGACAAATGTGGAACTACCAATCAGGATGGATGACCACAAGACATCGAATGATGTCAACACGAAGCGCAGAATTCGAGCATGTGGCTAACTCGACGTCACGAAAAACGCAGCCAAACCAGTACTCACTCGTAGTTGTGTGGCATAGCTTCTCGAAAGCACATGATCTGTCTGAAAGGGAATTTGACGTCGAAAGATGTCACGCTACCTGCCTGCGCTACCGGTTTCCCTGGTTCAACTGCAGACAAATGTGGAACTACCAATCAGGATGGATGACCACAAGACATCGAATGATGTCAACACGAAGCGCAGAATTCGAGCATGTGGCTAACTCGACGTCACGAAAAACGCAGCCAAATCAGTACTCACTCGTAGTTGTGTGGCATAGCTTCTCGAAAGCACATGATCTGTCTGAAAGGGAATTTGACGTCGAAAGATGTCACGCTACCTGCCTGCGCTACCGGTTTCCCTGGTTCAACTGCAGACAAATGTGGAACTACCAATCAGGATGGATGACCACAGGACATCGAATGATGTCAACACGAAGCGCAGAATTCGAGCATGTGGCTAACTCGACGTCACGAAAAACGCAGCCAAACCAGTACTCACTCGTAGTTGTGTGGCATAGCTTCTCGAAAGCACATGATCTGTCTGAAAGGGAATTTGACGTCGAAAGATGTCACGCTACCTGCCTGCGCTACCGGTTTCCCTGGTTCTCCCTATAGCTTTTCACATTCACGGAACGCCCGCCGTGCAGGGATGCGAGCATGTAGTAATGTAAAAATCTATTTTGCAAGCGTTTGTTGTGATCTAGGGAAGTACATTGCTACGGTTTCAGTCCACAAGACCATACCTGTTGAGGTGTGTAGCAGGGCATTCCACCGCAGTCTGGGTGTTGCTGGTGAGACTTATCTTCCATTTTCATTTTCATGTAGGACTCGTAAGGCTCCATGTCTTCTCGCATCTGAGGGACTTTCACGTATTGAGTTTTCTTCGGCATCGTGAACGCTGGGTAGATGTCCATGGGAGACATGGATTGAACCATGGCACTAGCGGGCTGGTCTTCCATCTCCATTGCCTGCACCAGGACGTAGGTCTTAGTGGGGGGTTCTACACCTTTCATAATTTCCATCTTATCTGTCTTGTGCTGCATTTTCATCGGAGTTCGTGAGGAAACTTTGGGTGTAACCGTCTTCAAGTAGGTCTTCGGGTAGTAGGTCTCCTCCTCCTCAACCGCAACAGGCTTAGGTTCCGACTGGTAGGCGTCTTCCTCTTCGGGAGTGACCGCGTACATCTTGCCGCCCTCCTCCTTGTAAACAATGGTTTCTCTCGGCACCATTTGAGAGTAGGGCATTGTTTTACGACGCGGCTTCTCGGGCAACACGATCACGCGGCCCTGGCTTTGGCCTTCTTTTTCCATTTGCGGTACAGCAGATATAACAGGCATATAAGACTTTGGAGCTTCATCTTTCATCTCAGGAGGGTAGGTGGGAACAACCATTCCGTCCTTTTCCCTTTTTAATTCTTTTGGTGGCAGTGAAGGAATTCTTTCAGGTTGTTCTCCGCGTGCAGGTCCTGACACCGCCGGGCCTCGGGGTCCGACCATTCGTGTCGGGGCTGCGGCAAAAGCCGTAAAAGAACAAGCGAAACAGACCACCAGACACGCAGTGAGACAGAGCAACAAGTTAAGTGAGTTTCTGGGGCTCTCCATCTTTGAAGAATCTGTAAGAGGAACTGAGGTTTGGGACAGATACAAGGAGACAAGAAAAACCACCGGAAAGCAAAGTGAGAACCGGGGCAAAAGTTACCCAAGACAGGCAAAGACCGGTAAAATGAACGCGAGTGGAGGTCAACCCCTAGAAGCGATAGAAAGAAGAGAAAGAACGACTCCCCTGAGGAATATCTAGAAAAAATGATTTGACCCCTCAGTACTTTTACCTCGCGGGCTCCACTTCCAGCACGTCCTTCGTCGAGTTTCCTAATACAGAGGAGAGGAGTACGACTTTTCCACGGAGCGTGTACTGGTTTGATTCAAACACATCAGTAAACATCATCAATCAAAGATGATAGACGCTTGATGTACGTCGTTCCTTCCCTCTGATGCGCGTCACTGACACCATATGTAGCAGTCCACTAAATTTTTCAAGTCCTCGGACTCTGACTGACACTTTCGTACCTGGTTCTACCAAAAGTCCACCAGCCCTGTTGCGCCGTCTCTACGCCGCGCGCTGTTGTTTCTCGTTACCAACATTACGTCTGTACTTACGTCTGTATCTGGACGTGAGCGTCTCCTCCATATAGTTGGAAGAAGCGCTGTCATTCTCTCAATCAGGAATCGGGGACTTAAGGGGTTTTGTCCAGCCAGGATGGAAATCAGTTCCCATTTCTATATGCATAGACTCTACAAGTTTACGCCCAGCAAAGACCAGTAGATACCCACGAGATAATTCGTCTGTAAATGTTACATATGCAACCTGGTCCTGCAGTCAAGTGGCTCTACAGAACTGACCTGAACCACACTCGTGTAGAAAAAGCAACTTAGCCCCACGGTAGTCGCATACACGTGTGTGTCCACCGGTGTGTACACAGACATGCTTACCAATCATGTCGCTTCCGTTTTTTCACCTTCACATGTTACCCGAGAGTGGCAACATGCAGTCAACACGTTTTGCATGTATGCACTTGAGTATGTGTGCATTTAATGATCTCCACATCAACGTCTGTAGATACATCAAACCGGACTGACGACATGAAAACATATTATTATCACTGACCACTGCTCTACATATATATATATATATATATATTCATATATATATATATTTAAAGAGGATGAAAAGGAGGAATCTCTTTTAACACTCTCAGACATGTGTCAATGACGACATATATGTACATAACGATACATGTACTGTACATAAAGACTGTTACGGCATAGACTGCAGTGTCAGTGCCTATTGAAGGCCACTTTGAAGTGCAACATGCTTGGAGATATTGTGGAGACACATCCGTGTACTGCAGCTGATAACTATCTCTGTAAGTATTAGACCATCTTAGGCTGTGAAACACGGTAAAGACGTCATAATACGGCGCCATGCAGCCACTTCAGCTGCGTCATCACGTTCTGCATCACCCTGTATTTATAACCCTTGCTTGCCGTGGGAGACACTGCGCACTTTTTGGTTTGGCGAAAGCAGCGCCGTTAAAGAGTGTGGCTAAATAGCGCAGCGAGTAGGCCGCACTACGGAAACTATGTGTTCTACTCGTTGATATGTCAAATGTTAGCGTTGTGTCAGTTTGCGGCAGGAGCAGCAGTGGAGTGTAACGATTACTCATATCTTTATGTCGATAAATGAACATCCGTCTCAAGCCCCAAGATCGCGCTGATTTCGAGAACACCGACGAAATCGACAAGCATGGACAAACAAAGAGCTCCATATGGATATCTATGTTCCATTTTAGATGAATCCGGGTACATGTTTGTACAGATGCAAATAGACATTGACGTATCCAGTTTACTGGTGAACTCCTGGTCCAGTCCTTACTTTGTCTTACCGTCCCTTATCAGATGTATGCATATCCATGCCTGCAAAGTCATTGCCAAAATGTAGTTGTCTCTAGCGTCCCTTCCGTCCATTCCGAAATATCGAATCATAACAATGACGAGCAACAAAGAAAGGGCCTTGCACATCCAGAAGCAGACAGTACACGTTGCTGCATGAAGCTGTCAGACAGAAATACTATGTCTACATGAGCAATCGCACCAGGTATAGCGTGCATAGATATCAGATTATATTCAGAGGTGCAGTATAAACACCTTTGACAAGTTGACTGGCCCCTGGTGTGACCTGCGGCTCCGCCTCCTTCCCACGGTGAACAGTGAGCGCTCGGGCGGCTGCGCGAACTCTTTCGTGCCTTTTGTCACCCGAATCGCGGCAGCCGAAGCCTGCAGCGGAGAAGATCGCCCTCACTGTTGCAAATGATCTTCCCGCCGTGTCGAGAGATGACAGCCCATAATGTCAAAAATTATTGAGCAGACCCCTCACAATGGCAGCATACTATTGGCCATTTTTGGGCCCCTATATGGGACTGTGTTGTCTGTGCAACTAATACACGTCGAAAATACGTAGTTGGCTCCCTCGTGAAAAAGAAGCTGAAAGTTTTCAGCGTTTCATATGCGGAAGGTCCTGCTGGGCGGGTTAGTGAACAAGGGAGCCGAAATGCTTTCGCAAAAGGAGCTCCAATGTTCTAGTTTAGAGGGGAGTTCATACGCAAGAACACTTTCGTGACAACTATCTTCTTCTCCAACAGAAGAGCAGAGGGCGTACTTACATCGGTTGTGTCAATTCCAGATTCTCGTGGAGAGAAGTAACGAGGCAAGCCCCACGACGTTGGCTTGTAGGACATGTAGACTTTGAAAGTCAGAAGGATTAGCATATGCAGCACTGCGTTTGAGTATGCCTACCTACCGACCGGCTCAGGTTCTCAGTACATTGAACACACTGTGCGTATGCGGTAGATCGACTTCCACTGCCTGATTTGTACACGTAGTCAGAGGGGAGTTCTGCAGAGAAATACACTAGGGAATATGAAAATGGGCCACTGTGTTAATCGACGTCTTCAGTTTTGTTCGGAAGAGATGATAACGGTTCCTGTTGGCAGCGAGCGAACCCTACAGCTCCACTGCGCATTGTAAATTTGGTTCGCCTCTGTTACTGTGTCGTTTCAAGGGCAGTTCGTACTCGTTTTCCACATGAACCTGCCTAAAGACAAGCTGCATACTGTCGATTCACACATATTTTCTACCAATTTTTAACCACCTTGACCCAACAAGCGAAACACAAATTCGTGACCGAGTTCATCTTGCCTCGCACCAGTGATTAAACGAGACGCTCAATCATTTGCAACGTACTTTGTGCGGAATACAACAGAAACTAAGGTATGACAATACGTTTGTTTCTTGTTCAAGACTCGGACTTCAACGTTCTCCCACAGAGAAATTTCTATCAATGCTTATACGCACATGAAGGCAAAGTGGTACACAACCTAGAAGTAGAGAGATCTGCCAATCTCATTTGGAACTGCCATAAAGATGGAACTTCTTCCAGTTTCGATTGGATTCCGCGAAAGTCAGAGGGGTGCATACACAATGCATAACGATGGGAGGATGCACGAGTTTTGTATACGCTGGTATGCACCAAAATAGCAGTGTCTCCTTCCTGAAGTGCGTGCTGAGATGTGGCGCTCTTTATGCAGCGCCACCCGACAGAGTGACAAGGGTAGAGGTACGACGGAAGTCAAACTCGTAAAAGCACACGTCGTATCAAACACACATATCGTAAGATGTGGTCATACATCACAAGCCTTTGGGGAGACATTACACTGTGAGATATGTAGGAAGCATCCTCTGGGCTCCCGTGTACACAATTGTGTAGTACTTTTTTGTTTTGTGGTTATCATCCAAAGCAGTTTCATTTGTAATACGGCTCGGTAGAAAGAGTAGAAACTGCGGGGACAAGAACCTTCCAACTACGAGCATCCGTTTTAACGTAGATAGTGTCACAGCTGAGACATGCGATCAAATGATATACACATACCCTACTACTATGCAGCAAATGACGCTACATAACACTTCATTTGACATTGTGAGAGCGCAAATCCCGCGTCGTGTAAGACTGGGACATTTCCTGGTGAATCCAAATATTGCGAATTACCTCAAGGTGGGGTGCGGTATACCTCCCACTGCGCAGAGCGCGAGTAAACAATTGACAAAGCGCATGTACTCGTTTTCGTCCCAAGTTCGGAAGATAACACTTTCTATTCCGCCTACGCCAACTGCGCTTCGCAGTCGTGCTGCCAGCGTAGCCTGCATTCGCGCAGACGACGAGACGGTACTGTCTGTGAAATGATTACTATGTATTCCGTCAAAAATCGTACTTCAGTTTAGGACTGCAACATACCCGTACATGGGTTTGCAGTAGTGACGCTTGATGTTTTTAGCACTAACAGTACTGGCGGGCGCAAGTTACAAATGCGTCCCAAATTTTAGACAAAATGGTTTCACGAGCTAGACATAAATTTTGTTACAGTGCTGGGGAGCACGCCGCAAAAATGTGTCAGGATCTTACACAAAATGTCTGAAATGTAGTTTGCGTTCGAATTATTTCGTCAACGTGTGAGGCTCCGCATTCTTTACGCTCTCCAGTAACAGTGAACATGTCTGAGAAATTGCTCCCTGCTGAATTTTTCCGCAGAGTAGCAGAATACGTGACACGTCTGCGGTTTTCACAAGCAAGGTATTTCAAGAAACAACAAATAGATTATCTTAATTCCAGTTGCAAAAAGAGTCAACTTTGTGGTATACCTTCAGCCAAAAGCATTCATGCGATCACCTAGGTATATGCACTGGGTGTTACCGCGAACTTCGACAAAAGGTGTACAGACGCCAGCACCACTAGATGTAACTGATTGAAACGCTGGTTGTGACTCCCACCAGAGCCTCACTTAAAGCTCGAAATTCTTCCCTTTGTTCCAAAAAGTGCTGGCAATGCTTTCAGTCTATATGCCGCCATAATGACTCGTACAATTCGTTACATAAAAAATGCTGCGTTCAACCGCCGTTGTACCTTTGTTCAACGAAGCAAACTTGAGCACTTTCTCACCACGAACACAGCAGTGCCTATCTGTCACGTCAGAAACCGAAAAACATTGATCCGAGACTCAGGTGTTCCATCGGAACAAGCTGCGCTTCAAACAGACCTAACATTTGCTCCTCATCTGCTCTTCCGTCCCATTCTTCATCTCCCCGCTGATAATCGCCATCGTGATTGATTTGGTCCTTCCCACATCTTTTTTCTTTCAAGTCTTCCCCCAAACCCTCGGCGTCCTCACCTAAAACTGTTGCAGCTACGGTGCGACAGCAAGCGTCGCCCGTTACTCCTACGCTTCCAGAATACGCTGGTGCGGCTCGAGCTGAAGCAGCCTTGTGCAAAACACTTTGACGATTTAGAGCAACAACAGCGAGAAAGGCCGTCATCGGCTGTCTCGAATCATGTCCCCTTGCAGCTCCACAGTGAGATGTAGTAGCAAAAGCGGTTGTACCGCCAGGTTCCAGGCCTGTTGGAGAATTTGCTGCATGAGCATCTGTGCTCCTCTGCGTTGACCCTACCACCACTGCGTGTGTCACAATCCTGCAAATCTTACAACGGAAAACTTTCCACATGCATCCACGGTACTGCCCTTTACCCTCGCTCTCTCCCAACCCTACCTTTTCTACGAATTTCCTGGAAGCCACCTCCACTGCTGCATCCGGTGCTACTTCCTCAGAATTGAGCAGCGGCCCACGGGTGCCAAACACCGAGGGAGGACGAAAAATTCTTTTTTCGTCCATGTCACACGAATATACTTGGTCGATGTCACACGCCGCCGCATCTGCTGTTCGTGCAGCTGATCCACCTGCTAAGATACTGCATAACAGCTGCATGGTCTCTCGAGTACCCTCCTCAGCCGCTGACACTTTCAACTGCTCTTCTTCGTCTTCGTCCTCTCCGTTTTCTATCAAGGCTGCCTCGTCTAACTCATCACAGCTATGTGGCGGAGATAGATGGGGCTGCTGATGCTGCGACTGCTGCACGACGGCCGCGCACTCAAGACCCTCCTCAGCTCGTAAAAAGTCAGAAAATGGTCTGGATGGCCCACGCGGGTGGCTCCTGCTATTTCTCTCCGTGTACTTGCTGCTGTGACAAGCTGGGTTCTCTGCTGGCGTTAACGAGAACAACAGCCATGGCACAGGAGATGAGGTACAACCTTTTTGCTGTTCTTCGCTTTTTAAACTCGGGAAGCGGTTACGCGTATATGTGCGGTGTAGAAAAGTAGCATACTGCATACAGCAGCCTTTCAAAGGACACGATACCACGTGAGGCCGAGTCGTCTGGCCCGAACACTGCGATACGATACCGCCGTCTCCAGCAGCAACAGCGAGACTACCGGTGTGAATGAAAGCAGTGCCATCTTTAGCAGCATTGAAAGAGATATTTGCAGCGTCGGTACCGCCGGAAGCCGCTTCACTTGCTGAGATCCTGGCGCTCAAAATACGGAGACCTGTACGAGCACTAACACGAGCAGCAGTGTCTGTAGCAGAAGCACTGCCAGCGACACGGGTGGCCGTATCGGGACATGCATTCACACCAAAATGTGGAGCGACGCCTCTAGGAGGAGCGGTATCATCTGAACTTGTATTGCCGCCATTCAAACCATGAGGACCAGCGCCGGATATACCGGACTTTAACCCGAAAAACGTACGCGGAGTGATGCTCTTCCAATTGTGTGGAGAAAAAGATGTGCCCGTCCGGTTTTTCTTGGAAGCTCCGGCAGCAACGCTATGATTTTCAAAGTTACAGGATAGCTTCCTACCACCATTGCCTCTGGTGAGTATTGCTACTGCTCTACCCTGCGCCTCGTGGTTCGTGCTACATGTCTGAGTGCCTTCAATTTTTGAGTGCACCATAGTAGTTGCGAGGTTCTGAACACGTGTGTGTCGTGCTGCCCTAGAGGCTGCGTACTGAGCAGGTTTTCCCACTTCGTCTGCGCTCGTCGTTGTTGAATTACCAACAAAATTTCTTTTCACCTTCAATGTTTCTTTACTGCGGGCGCTTTCAACAATGTTGTCACTGCTCTTCCGAGTGCGAGCGCCATTTCTGCTTCTGTCGCTGCAGCAGCGAAGTGAACTTCGTTGCAGGATGAAGCTTCTTTCTCCTCTGGTGAAAACACTCGACGCACCTGCTGAGGGTGAACGGCACAGCCCAATCGGAGGGTCTGTACATTTTTCGAGCCGTTTCCTGTCCTCCTCAGCTGCCGCAGCAGCGGCTGTAGACGCAGATGATTCCTCTACCTTTTTATAAGCAGTAGGTGATGCGCCCACTAGTGTCTTCTCTTCACAACCAGCGGGAGACGCACACGAGTACATTTCGATTTGATCTCCAGCTGCAGACGCAGACACCACTACGCGAGTACGTACGGCTCGCGGCACCGTCCATACGCATGCTCCGCAGAGACATCGAACTTCTTCGAACCCATCGGCTTCTTCCGCTGTTGAGGCTGATTCCGAAACATTTCCAGTCTCTTCGTTCTCTGCTGCAGGTGTGACTATTAATGAGCCTGCTGAAGCTGCTGCTCGTGTTGCTGTCTTTCGGGCAGCTCGTAAAGCTGCTGCTGCTGCTGCCCGTGTATTGGCAGCAAGTGCTGCTGCCGGGTTTTTTGAAGCGGCATGTAAAGTTGCTGTTGCTGAAGCCTCTGCCCTTACCTCTGATGTCTCTGCTGACACCGATAATACGGTGGATCGTGCCCCTGCTGTTGCTTCTGAGACTGCGTTGTGCGTCGCTTTTGTATGTTGATTTTGCACTGAAGGAAGAGCTAAATCAGATGTACAGACACTTAAGCTGTTCTTTATCTTTATCTGCACTCTACCAAGCCGTCTATTACACGCAGATCTACTTCGAGTGGAAGACGGAACGGATGCTGTTCTCCTCGTGCGGAAAGAGTTTCGAGATGTTATTTTCTTGTTAATGAAGTTATCATCGAGCCCTAAACTCTGCCTATCTCGCAGACAACCAGATTCTTTGTGTCTGCGAAGGAAAGGCCATATTCGAGCAGAAGCAGCAGGGGAGTTCGTGCACTGGAAAGGCAAATAACAATCCTGAGTATGTCGACGCCGCAACGACTCCTGCTCAGAAGAATTTGATTCTCCTGCTTCTGACAATCGTTTTGCCAGTAAATGTGTTGTTGCGTCGGCTGTTCTCGCTGCCTATCGCGCACTACTGGATGAAGCAGCCACTGCAGCTGCTGCTGCCACAAACGACGCTGCGGAATCCGCCGAGCATCAGCTTGGGGTGCCTGCTGGTGAAGCAGCTGCCAGCTGGAACGATCCGCTTGCCTGTCTGATTGCGGGAGAGGTTGCAGCAGCGACTGCTGTTCCCGTTGCTGGTGCGTGTGTGACTGCTGCAAAGCGCACGATTCTGACAAGCAGCACGCCTCAAAGATTGACAGTGCTGAGCGTAGCGGAGCCGCCAATGGGGTGTACGTACACTGCGCACTCAGCAGTGCAGCAGCACGGAACGCACCCACTTTCAAACCGTACATCAAGAGAGTAGTCGCAGCAGCATACGCAATGCCTCCTCCACTGGGGAGCTGCTGCACAATCTCCGTCCCACCTATCAAAGAAGGAACAAATAGCCTTTTCTCCAGGTGTTTGCCCGGTGTTCCTGTTGCCCTTGCTGCTACTAGCCGTTGTGCGGCGGCTACGACTGCTGCTGCTGTAGAAGAGCGGGAAGAAATTCACCTGCAGTGAGTCAGCATGAGTATGAGCGTCCTGCGCCGCCCAAGATGCGGAATCACCGGAGCAGCGAAGCCATTAGCAGCGTCATCGCTTGTCATTGCGACTGCGTTCATACACTCGTCCTCCTGGTCTAGCAGAAGGACCTGGCCACCTGTCGTCGAGCAGCACAGCTTCGAAGGAAATCGAACAGCACTGGGAGGAAAAGCAGAAATGCTCGGCCTATAAAGAGTTCCTCACCACTTGCAACTTCCTTTTCTTCGTTCATTTCTTCTCTCCAAAGCAATCTCTCGCTTGTTCTACTGCTTTCTTTCGACATATTGCCGCTATCTACGGAGGACGATGCCCCTGCACCGTATCCGTCTGTAGCTGCTGTTGGTGCTGCTGTCGGTTGTGCTGCTGTGGCAGTTGCTGCTGTGGCTCTTGCTGCTGGTATTCCTGCAAGCAGTGCGATGGCTGAGGGTGTGGCCGATGTTACTCGTATGGCAGCTCCGCTGCTGTCAGGATAGACGCATGGAGTAACCTCGCTTCCGCTTGCTGCTGCTGCCGCTTCAGCAGCAGCCACGCAAGCGCAGAATAAAGGGAAGGAAAGGATGCGGGGGGTAATATCAGAGCCAGCAGCAACATTGCCCACGTTCGAAG
>CATKUM010000505.1:0-29536 GCA_949786405.1 Onychomys arenicola
GATGCACGTGTGTAGAGACTATAAACCTAAACATCTATGTGCTCCCACGTGCGCTTATGGACATGCGTTCCCACGTGTGAATCTATTTGAAAAGGAAGAAATGATGCACCTTAGGAAGATGACTGCTGCCAGCATGCCAAGCTACCAAAATAGCTATAGGGTCGGCATATGCATATTACTGCGAAAAGAGAGGGGACGGAAGTCCCGCAGTAACAACTTCAAGGGCATTTGGCTGAGATGGTTGTAAATGTCTAACTGAAGTACACGACGCCAAACGGCGCTGGGGGCGCGCAAGGTATGCGTCAGCTGGAGTACGTTGGCTGCAGACGGTTCATTGAGCAAGAATTCATATAGTCGGACCTTTCTTTGTACGCCCGCATCAGCAACAGCTGTTAGTGTGGCCGTATGAAACTCTCGATGTACAAGCTTGTTCTTGTCCTATTTCAAGTCAAAGGAATAGGAGTGTGTGAGACTATAGTGAACAGCTGCAGTCAATACAAGCGGTGAGGATACGGTTTTTAGGAGCATGAAGGGTGGGGAGAGGAACAACAGCAATCATACGTCGGGGAAAGAGGTGTTGACCTGGCATACGAGTAGTGAAGAAGATTCTTCCAATGGTGTAAATGATACTATACCACCGTGTCCATATGGGGGTCAACGCAGTAATAAGAAGTCTACAACTATTACTCACACACACACAGCCACACGGATCGTAGCAGTCATAGTTTTCATCGAGACATTGGAGATAAACAGTATAGGAGCAGAGGAAGGATAGTCGTATTCGTCATGGCGACATTACAAAGTAGAAGAAGCGTCATGAAAGACAACTGCTTGTAAAAGTCGTGGATATTAGATCAGTATGCAGTCGATTTGGTGATCGTGTTCGCCCTCGCGTTAATCTCCTGGAAACCATAGTACTTTGTACTCTAGGGGGCCGACCAAAAAAACATGTCAACTTTCACTAGGATGTGTTCTTCAATTTGCGTTATTCACTACTGGAAAACAACTGCCGACTCAGGTGTTAACCAGTTACAACATCAAATTCTCCATATACAGATACTAGTTGTGAGCATTGGCGTACTTGAAATTGCTGTCAGGATACACGCTCATCTGCATCTACATATGCTGGCGTACTGCAAGCACTGCAGTGCTTGACTGGTTGCATCTGCTGCATACAACAAATCGGTTCATCGAGCGCTCCGCCAGCACACATGTGGGAATACGCACATACACGTACACACGTGGATAGGAGCACCTGCACGTATCTAGTCGTATATAGAAATATATAGATATGTATAGATATGTAGATTTATATATATATATATATATATATATATATATATCGTAGGCCTAGGAACACCTATACGGAGGATCTAGACAGAGAGTTCCAAATATGTATGGCATTATATGTAGTTCTCCAAGGCATGCAGGCGCGAATGTGTGGCTACAGACACGCTCCCGCTTACTGTGTATATTTTCAAATATCTGAGGTTTGTATAGTAATGTCTGTATTCCGAAGAGTTTCACGAAGAAATAGCATTTCGCAGTTTAATCCTTTTTACACATGGGCCTAACCATCAACAGCTGAGTACGTGTCGAGTTATCACTTACGGGGCATACACGTCCACATATCTGCATAGCACTTGTCGGGCCTTCAGCAAATATTACCGTTTATACAAGTCAGTACATTGTGTGTGTTTGTGTGTGTGTGTGTGTGTGTGTCAAAGCTGTTATTGTTCATCCAAGTCTATTTCAGGAAGCCCTGCACTGTAAAATGCATATCTGGAAAAGGACTCAGCTCTCTGTATCCGTAACCGTGCTCAGTTGTTCATCTTCCTTCCCACATGAACGTATACGTATATATATATATATAACACCTACACACGTTCCATGCCTTTCCACCTTTGGACGGGAGGCTGTGAGGGAGGCACGCCAAATTCTTCTGCACAGTTCCTCGTTGTATATACAGTGTACGGAGTGGTGTACATAGGAAGCAAGCACTGTATATACCAAGCAGATGCAGGGCAGAGCATCGTTTATACCCGCAGTTGCTTACGCTCAAAAATGAGTGCGGGTATCATACAATATACGTGTCTCTATAGACATGCTGAAGCGTGAGCAAAGATGGCTATATAGTGTCACTTTTGCAGCTATATAGAGAAATGGGTACGAGCCCACCACCCCGTACCTCTCAGGCTCGCATGTGTCTTCTCAATCATATGCAACGCAAGCTGTAGACAGAGTTTTTTACTGCGGGCAGTCCACGCGTACGTGTCGTTTTTCCAGCAAGTATGTGCACGCATAAGCGTTGACTTTCACTAGACATATCTGTTCCGCCTTATCGAACGGACGGCCTCTGTGTATCCATGCACAGCTCCGTGAAGACAGACACGGCTGCAGGGCAACAGACATGTGTGCAGAGGTTACCAAAGGGTAGAGACTGCCTGGAAGAGCTTACTGTTCTCAGCAAAGCCGATCAGTGCAGAAGGCGAAAGACAATGATGCACGGTTGACGCGAGTTCAGGAACGACAAAGATGACGCGTCTGTCGGTGTCTGCCGAGACACACACAGCAAAGAATCTTTGCCCTTTATACACATCCCTTGTGTTATTGTCTTTCATTTGGAGTTACTGTTTTCCCTCGCCAAGAAAAGTCAACGTCGAGTTCGAGTCCTTCCGCTTGATGAGGGCCATATTTTGCTTCTCTTCAGGGTAACCATATTGCATATAGGCACGTATATACGTCGTGCGCGCACACCTAAACGCTTTCTCTTTCTAAGTCTTCCTCTACACACAGATATGTATATGCCTGTGCAGGTCTTTATAAACGTGCCACATAGAGGTTGAGCCTTCCAAACACAGGGTCCATACATCCGTATGTAGCGCTCTCGAGCAACCATTTATAGGACCATCTCTACACCCACACACACAAAGTGTCTCGCGATTCATAGACGCGATCCTTCTCTTCATCGACGTATACATATATATATATATATCAAAGAGAGAAGAGGAAGTTAAGAAGAGATACTGAGACGCGCCAATGCAGGTACCTTCCATTGTGCCGCAACCTCCTACCTGCGCGCACAACGTGTAACTTCGCGTTCTTGACGCGAAGCTAGTCTACAGGATATCTACCATGCCACATAGCTGTCTAGTGCTGCAGTGCATAGACACATGTGAGGAACTCCCAGTACTGCCTGCAATCTCAAAAAAAAACTCTCCGACAATGATCTTTGCTGCAGCCGACTCAAGCAAGATGCCTTCTGTCGCTGATCCGTCTCATTCCTCCTGCAAGTCTGTCGCAACGAAGATACTGCAATGCCTGTGTGGCTTCATCTACTGCTCCCCTGCTGCCGTTTAGCTACTTCACGACATGACTCGCACACAGCATTTTCCTCCCCCTACAACGTGAACTCCTCCTACGGATCGAGTCTGCTGGTGCTGCTGTGTACCTGCTGCTAATATTACTGGTGCTGCTTTTCTTCCTCGACTCTCTCGCTACAGAATTAGTACGCCTGAAACGTTTGTCTATAATGTTTCCTATATCTGCCATTTCCACGCCTGCTGTGCGCTCGTCTACGTATACCCTTGACACTTCTTCACCCATGCGTAGGGCAAGCCTTATTCTTAATCGCCCCATAGAGTTACGACGTCTTCTTTGCTGCTGCATCAGCTGCTACTCGCCCGCATTTGCTTCATCCCATCCTCCGCCTAGCCCTTTCTCTTGTTTCTCCACCATTAGATGTTGGTATTCCTTCAGTCCGCCACTCCGGCCAGGATGACATAACAAATGGCTTTCGCAGTGAATCAACGAATTCTGCCGCGTTTGCCGTTCTTATCTGGGCTTCCTCTATTATCTACACTTCCTCTTTTGCTTGCATCTTGTCTATCTCTGTTTTCCTATTTCTATTTCCCTTTGTTCCTCGAGTGGTACTGCCGCATTGCCTTGCTGTCTCCAAGCATTACTTCTGCGCATTTGGAGGTGTTCTTCTTTTTGCTTTCCTCGTTTGTGTGTCTTCACTTATTTCCACCGTTGGTTCGTTCTTCTCTTTCCGCGTGCCTTTCTTCTCTGCCCCCGATTTCTGCTTCTGACTGGTGCAACTTTGCTAGGAATTCTTCTCCTCGCGGGACTCACCGGTATTCGCGCGGCTTATTACCCTATTGAGGGACACGAGATCGTTGACGTCTGTATCGGTGTACGTCTGCCTTTCTCTGACGATGAGTAGCACGGGGGAACCGACAACAGGGCAGGTGCTATAGAAATGGGCCAGTGGTTGCGGTTCCCCGGCTGTCGACTGAGCAAGTAAGAAGTAAATATCTGTCATGTGAGCTTCCCCTCGTAAGACTCCTGCTTGTGCGAGCTCTACTGAGGGATAGAAAAGCCAGCGCAACCGGATTGGAGCATTGTACTGCTTCTCAATTGTGTCAGCGATCGCCCGTAGGTAATCAGGGAAGAACCCTGTGGAAGGCAGACGACCAGGAAAAGCGACACATTTGAAAATACAAGAGAAAAACAGGCCGCGTCGAAAGGGATACAGAAAAGCGGCAACTAGGAAACTGAAATATCGTACGGGAGGGGAGAAGACGAAGTGGTTGGAGAGACAGCTCAAGTGAAAACTCACCAAAAAGGCGAAAAAACAGACACATGGAAATAGAGATACGAGGCAGCGGGAAATGAAAGAAAAATTAAACTCAGGAGCAAAGAAGATGCCGAGAGGGAAGAAGACTATGTATGCACACACACATCGTGTACACGGGTACCTCCTCCGTCGTATATATGGACATATCATAGGTCTTCACACGCGCGAAAACATATATACATATATATATATATATATATATATATATATATATATATATGATCTAAGCAGTTTTTGTGGATACGTACGTCAGGATTACAGGAAGGACCTTTAAGGAGAATAGGAGGGAACAGGCGAAAAGACGCAAGGCGCAAGCACACGCAGGCCCCGTGTGATGTCCGGATGGAGTTACACATGCCTACGGAAATACAGCGAAGACGAGAGACAAAGAAAGACGTAGGATGGCCTTGAAGGATGAACGCTGCCTTGCGGGCACAGGTAAAGATTATGATAAGCGATTTGTATCTACGTATATGGCTCTTCAAGTCGCCCCTATTGAGTGCGGCGGACCTTCCGTCTTTGTTATGTGGTCCTCACGTAGAAGAGCAGGCTAAGACGTAAAGCTCCTCCATACACAGAAGACAACCAGGGAGTGTACCAGCACCGCCGAACGACAAGAAGACCTGGGAACTTGTCTCTGAGTTTCTCTTCGAGGTTTTGTTGTGTGTCTTTGTCATAGTAAAGCCATTATAATAAAAACCATTCATTCGACTTGAGATTTCTACGAGGGAAGAAGATTAGTAGTCTGCGTTTATACACCTTGTCTCCTCTACACTAAGAACAACGCTATGCCGCCAAAGTTGACTCAAGATGAAGAAAAGGACGTGCCACCTCTCCATATCACATGTATCACAGGCTCCACGAATACCTTTCCACTCTCACATCTTCTTTCTTAACTTCATATCTATATATATATATATATATATATTCGTCTCTGCCTCTGAAGGAAGGTTTCTTTTTTTTCTCTCTGTGTCTTCATTGCACTTTCTGTCGTCGTAGGCAATTTGTCTCCGCTTTCTTTTGGCTGTCCTCTCTTCTTCGCGCGTCGCGTGGCTCCTCCTTCATCTCACCGGTTGGCTCAGCTTTGTTATAGTTCCCCTCGTCTCCGCGGTCTTTTGCAACAGTGAGCTGCAGCTGTCCATCTGAGAGAGAGGCGCCGCCGACCCCAGCGACAGTTAGAATTCCATTATCCAGCACGTCTCGTAGAAGGTCTCCTTTCTTCAACCTTTCCCTCTTGGGCCAGGGAAGCGTGGGGTTGTACGGAAAGAGAGAGGACGGACAGACAAGCATGGGCACGTAAGGCACGCTGTTCCACAGGCGAAGGAGATGCTCCACGAGGAGGCGAGTTCCTACGGACAATCAGAACCAGCACCGGCAGCACACGGGTGAAATACGGCGAAGGAAGAGAAGAAAGACGAGGATGAAGACGAAAGAAACGGACAACGAGACGGCGGCAAAGACAAGGAATAGGAACGCGAAGAGGCGAAAAGGTAGTGTAAAAAAAAAGGGAGAAACACATAGCCAACAAAGAGCGGAAAAAATGGAACGAAGATATCGAAAAGCAAGGAATTGAGAACTTTACGAAGGAAAAAAATTTGATCGAGCAAGACGACTGAAAGAGAGTCAAACGGGAAAGAGAGGACGACGAAGAGAGAAGACGGCGACAGAGATGAAAAATGAGAGGTAGTGCAGTGGAAATTGTATGTAACAGAAAGAGAGAGGTCAGACTCTGTGTGTACGCGGAATATACGGATAGACAGAGAGACAAGGATAGATACACACGGATAGAGAGAGCGATGGATAGGTAGACAGAGAGGGGACGACAAAAAGAGAAAGATATAGATAGACAGAGAGAAAGAGGGAGTAATAGAGAGAGAGATAATAGAATGTCGAAACACGAAGGAGAGAAAAGACGATTGACAAACGGAGAGATGCTTGAAAGACGGGAGAAGACGGCGAGCGAGAGATAAGGAAAACAGTGAAGCAGAATACGACGAGGGAAACAATAATGAAGCGCGGTTGAAAGGAAAGTTGCTGAACAAACACCACGGAGACACAGAAGGAAAAAGCGAAAGGGAGGCAGGGTTACAGGTAGAAAGGAACGATGGAAAATAGAGCGAGAGGTTAGAACAGAAACACAGGAAGAGCTGGGCACACATAAAAGGTAAAGGCACAAGAGAAAGGACGGGGAACAACGGGAGAGCCCAATACTAATATGGGACAGACGTCACAGACAGAGGCAAGAAAGAATAAATTCAATACGTGGAAGTGCGCAAACTCGAAATACGAGAAGAGACAAAATAAAGGGAAGGTGCGCGAGGAAGACTATATAGAAGTCTTAGAGACAAAGGCGTGAACAATTTAGGGATCACAGAGGAATCCAGTGCCACAGCAAGAGATGCGTGGCTGAACAGCTGTTTTCAAAGGCAGAGTCATCACCACACGTGTGTAGACATCAGCCTCAGACGAGGATTCTAAGATCAGTATCCTTGCAGCTGCAGCAGCAGCGAGTCACGGCGACATCGGTGTGGTGACGAAAAATCGCTGTAGACCTTCCATCCCCTCTCCTCCTTCCTATCTCTCTCCGGACGACTTACGTGAAATTCTCGAATTTGATCGATATATATGCAAATGCCTATATACATATATATATATATATATATGTATGTATATATCCCGATGCAGGCGCTTGGATTTCACTAAAGTCTGTTTGATCTCACGCCCGCGTCCGTTACTTTCGGCTGATATATGCCGCTACGAATGAATATAACCTCCATGTGTAGGTGTGCATACATTATATGTGTACGTATACGGAACATATCATGTGTACACGTGTAGGTGTGCGTCGCTGGAGACTGCCAGTCCTGGCTGAGAGACAAAGAGTATACGAGGAAAAAGGACTAGTAGAAACCGTTCACTTTGTACAGGGGGAGATCATGGAGGTAGCCTCCAGCTCTTCAGGTGGTCTATCAGCCGGCGTCATCAGAGGGAAACACCGAAGTGAATGGATAACAGAGACATACGGACGTTGTATGGGGATGTAGGTACACGACGCAGAGCGAAAGAAAACGACGTGTAGCCACGATTATGCTCCACATCCTTTACTTGCTTCTGCGGCTCTTGTTGCACTAATTCGTTTCGATTCTTTCCCACAGTTCAGGCAGAACCTTGTACACTGCCGTTCCTGTGTCCGTGCTTTCTCTATTTTGCAGGGTGAATGATCGTGCGACCTGCTATAGATACTACCGCGGAACTCTTGGTGTTCCTTTCTGCTCTCCTTTCCCTGTTGTGCAGTTTTGCACTTATAAAATTTGCTTCTGAGACAGATAAATCTGTTTGAGTAGGCAGGTATTGAGACCGACAATGGCTCCAGACTGGTAATTCTCTTTGGCACTCCTATTTCGGACTGCTCTGCCCCGCGTCCTTCTCCCCCTCATCAAGGTTTGATCCTCTACGTATCGATCTACGACTTATAATGTGTGTGGAGCTCGCTTAGATTTGTATATAGTGTGCATCGTAGTGCAATAACCGTGGCGAAGAAGCTTTGTTATTCGTGTTCTTGAGGTGTTCTCTTTCGTTTCTCATTAACGCTACGTTTCAGTTTACTGCGCAGCGAACAAACATATATACATCCCTAACCTACAGACGCACCTATCCGCATTCCTATATGTACGTCCGTTTACATACGTCTATTGAAAGTTTACATCTTTCCGTCAGGGAGAACAACCTACTGCAATGTGTATTGTTTTCCCAGTCTCTTCTTTTTCGTATGACTAGCGCTTTCGCTAGCAGGCCCGCCGGTGGCCTACATCAACTTCGCCACTTTTAACGACGAGAGACTTTCACTGTACTGGGTGTCATGTGCACAACACACCCCTATTCCTTAATATATTTATAATCACGCCTTGCTAATCCGGGTACTTTCCTGATTCGCACAAAACGATCCCTTCAAACTTCGTTCTTTGATCATTGACCCTATTCTTCTGTAGAATTTGGCGACTCTACTTTTTCTCAGCTGGGCGACGCACTCTAATCTCACAATTTGAAACGCTGACGCACCGTTATTATGCAACGTGTCCGTCAAACAAAATTGTCCATAGCATCGGAGTCACTGCCAGTATTGGTACCCGTCCAACCAAGGGGCCCTGATGTTGATTCATTCTCACCATTTGTTCTGTTGTCCGACGCTATATAAACGCACCATACGTAGATAATGACTCGCATTTTTCATTTAAAAATGTGGGTTAAAAGGCTCAGTTCTCACAAGGTGTCATCTATTAGAGTGCTGTTCCTCGAGTCAGGTGGGCGCTACGTTAACTTTAACTTCAGGCCGACATGTTTCCTCCTGTTTTTTTCTGCGTCCTCTTTCTACTACGGTGTAAGATCCTGCATTTTTGCACGTTTGTTCTTCAGTGTTACTCCATGAATGTTGGGCTTCTTTGTCTGTGTTTTCCTTCGTTTCTCGTATCCTGACTTCCTCTTACCAGAAATGAGGCTGATGGCGCCATTTACAGCATCTCTTAGGTTCTGGGCGCATCTCGTCGGAGGATTTTCATTTTCGTCCGGTTCTTCCTCTTCTTCACTCCTGTCTTGCTGCTCTCCCTTTTCAACCTCCGTTCTGTCCCCTTTCTTTACCTTCCGTTCACGTTTGTCCTGCCCTTTTGGTTCCTTTGATGGTCGCTTCTCACGCGCACTCTGATATAAGTAAGAGCCGCTTTCTGCACCACCTCTGACCCGCTCAATACCTCTGTCATCCATTCCTTCGTCATCCTCTGCTGCTGTAGCTCCTGTTGAGACGCTGCTTAGGCACACACTCATTATAAGCAGCACACCCACGTTCTTCTTGTACTTCACGCGCATGGCAGTCCAGCTTCGTCTCTTATCGCTCTCCGGAGACCCCTTTTGGAGGACGGGGTAGACAGTGGGAAGCACGCTCTTTTTCTTTCCAGCGTGTTGCATCTTTACCAGGTCAGAGATGGAAGGATGATCTGTACTGCTGTTACTAGACAGAGCAAGCGAATAATGCTGAGTCAAGAGAAGGCAAAGGCACGCTCTTCCGGCACGCAAGGCAAGCAACACGGATGCTGCTGTTGCTGAGGCAGGACCAATAGAGTTGCAATGACGCAGATAATTATCACGTGCATCAACGCTGCTGGAAAAGCAACAAGAGTTGAATTAAAAGTGGCACCTGGAAGTCCGCAAGCAGAACGAAGACTGACACCATCCGCATTAGCAGCGACAACTCTGGAGAATAATACGACAGGTACTGAGCCGAGGGTAAGCACAAGAAGGCTATGAAAGAAATAGGAGACTGCGAACCGTGCGGGAGGAAGGGTGGAAGCCGCAGGTGCGAGGACCTCCAGCAATGGGGCACGTGGACTCTTTGGCAGCGGCAGATGGTGCAGGCTCTGCAACGGGAGTATGGGGAAGGTAAACGCAGCACAATTGTGTTTGCAATACACATGAAGAGGACGTATTACGCAGAAGGTACGTGACAGCTGGAGAACGAAAGCAGTAGTCAAAGAGCATCAGCGAGAAATCAGCAGCAGTAGAGGGGCAACAAAAGGAGAATTCTCAGTGGGATCGACATAACAACAGCGCATAATATCGGAAGCACAAGGGAGACAATAATGCAATAGCAGTTGCAACATAGTTAGCTGGTGATAGTCGGAAAAGTAGCAAAATTGAAATTAGAGCGAGGGGAAGAGCAGCCGGGACGGGAGCACCAGCGTTTCGAAGCTCCGCCGCATTAGAAAAATGAGGATGTGGACATACGACCATTCCAAAGGCATATGGAGGGAAAAATTCGCAAAATTCAGTCACTGTTTTAGGCTTGAAAGCACATAGACTTACCAGGTATCTGGTAGACACACAGGGACCTCCAACTGCCGTAAAATACGTTTCTGACTTTGCAGATGCATTCTATACACGAATTAGTATACATACACATTCAGATGAAGGCAGACTTCTTTAGGAAGGGAAATATGTAGATTAACGCCGCTCCCTACACCGGTTGTATGATCCCTCCAAACAAGTTTTCCTATGCCTTCGACAACCCTCGCTACTACAGCAGCTGCGGCCTGGGGAAGAAAGACATGCGCATCTCATTGGGCACAGAAAGAACAGAACCCCTGTTTCCGCTCCGTTGCATCTGCAGGAGAGTCTGTTCTTCTTCTTTTAGCGTATTTCGGCGGCGTCAAGCCACAGATGTATTCGCACAAGGCGGCCGTTAAGCCCGCGTGTCTACTTTGCGAGTCCCCTCCCGAGGGGACACATCCAGCGGTTTCCTGATGTTTAGACTGTCGCGTGGCTCGGA
Source organism: Onychomys arenicola (assembly GCA_949786405.1). NCBI lineage: Eukaryota > Metazoa > Chordata > Mammalia > Rodentia > Cricetidae > Onychomys > Onychomys arenicola. The sequence continues at coordinate 10,956 of CATKUM010000505.1, forward strand.
ACAAAAGAGGAGGCGACATATTAGTGTAAAACTGGAAGAACGTGAAACAAGAGGCACGGCGAACGGGCACTCTGGAAATCAAGGTTCCCGTGGTGCCCCTCTCCCATTGACGGCAGTCTACGAGCTGTCGCATTGAGTGGGGAGCGAGAAACCATACAGGCGGAAGAAATAACATTTGCACGATGTCAGCGAGGGTGAGATGCCTCACACAGAGGCGGACCAGAGTGAAGCACGAAGTTGGAAGGGAGGATAGGGTAGGAGGACATTCAAATGGAGACAGAAAGAACGGCTGTTTCCACGGGTAAGCTACTTGGGTGTGTGGAAAACGAGGCGAGCAAGAGGAAGGGGCTATTGGTGAGTGTTGCCTTACTATAACGGAGCATAGGAGCCTGATGTTCAGTAGATAACCCCGGAAGGAAATCTTTGCAGCAAAGATGCCACACCGGTGTCAACAACAGCGCTCCAGGCCAGTGCAGGGCACTGCAGGACAGACAGTTTCGCACGAGTGCGGGTGGGTACTGAAGGGGTTTTCCGCATGGAATGGCTTGCACCTTTTTTAACGTAGACGAGGCAGGATAAGTGTAGGCTTACGCGCCTTCACATCCAGATGTGCCCAGATTACTAAGGTAGCTGTGCGCCATCATGGAAGACTCCCACAGACCTAACGAGAAGATGATGGAGAGGGAGACATGGGCACATGTGAACTTGTTCTGCGTTGCCGCCTCAAACGGAAGGATGCATTTCGGCTGTACCTGGGTGTGCGCGGATCCTCAGGTAAATGAGGAGAGATTCAAACAGATTTGCTGATGCGTTCGATATGCAAACGATACAAGTCGTGCAGACAACGTCCATGCTCGCAAGCTATACATCCCCAATCAAACGCTACAGAATATATACTTACGTATAAAATGATTTGCTGTTGTGTAACCTGGCACAGGAACACGTATGTTCCTCTACGTCGCCAATGTCACAATTTTATACACGTGAAGAGCTGTGTTTGTACAGACTTGAGGTATAGATACTTAGAAAATTTTCTCAGTCTTCCTCTATCATGAGGCGGAACCTCAGACCGAAAGCGAAGAGAAGAAAAGAACGAGTCCAAAAGCTCTTCAGTGTATTGCACCAGGCTCGTCGACGGTTAGCTTTTTAATTCTCCAAAGAAAATTCTCGGGGGTAGCAACTTGGCAAAAGAGGGACCTGCCGCTGATCACAATGAGAGTCCCTGCAGCTGACGAATTGCAGTAATTGTCCTTGCTATAGCCTGTCTGCAACTGTATAGCTATCAATTCTATATCTGCCTATCGGTTCTTTATCTGCCTGTCAATTCTTCATCTGTTCAGATACACTCGCTACCCCTAGTTCTACGACAACTAGAATTACAGCTACCAATGCTTTACCATAGTACCACTGCTCAAGCTACAAATTACAATAAAACTACTACTACTACTACTACCAGTGCTGCTCCTACTGGTAGTCTTACTTTTTCTACTAAGAGCAGGGTTGCCGCAGTTACTGACTTTCTGCTATTGCTACTGCTGGAACTGCACGTAGGGCTGTCAGGAATGGTGCGCTTGTTAAAGATCATCCTACTACTGCTCTGACTGCGTAAAGAGCTATGAGGAATGCTGCGTTTGCTAGAGATCATCTTACCACTACTGCTCTGACTGCATAAGGGCTCTCCTTACCATTGCTGCTACTACTGTTGGGCGTGCTGCTATTGGTGCTACTGTTGCTAGTGTACTACGACCCTTCTACGACTCCCGCTTGTCGTAGCGTGATTGCTTGTACTCTTACGGTGAGTACGATTACATCTCTCGGAACAGTTTTTTCCTGCTACTAGAACAGCAACAATCACCGGTTCTCGGTTCTCTTTACCAGAACAATTGCAATTACTAGCGTTTATTGTGCCAACGAAAATTTCACCGCTACGTCTCCGACCGCCATTGTTCAATTCTAGGGTAAATCGCAGGTGGCGCCAATACTGCTATTGTTACCAGTACGACTGCTTTCGGAATCGTGCACGCCCTGGCTCTCTCGGTGCTCCTGCCTTTACTCGTGAAACCACACGTAACTCTTATTCGAGCACTTACTTGGGGGCCGGCAGCCTCTGGTGCTGTCGCACTTCCCAATTGAGTTTTCTACAAGCTGGACCACTCCAGCGACTACCATTAGAACTAACATTACCGCTAATGCGGTTCATTGTAATAATCACCGTGAATGCTGCCACAGCTACTGCTTTGTCATTCCGTGTACGGCTCTTGGTATTACTGCAGGAATCTCGGCTAATTTTACGCACGGGGTAAGGGCAATCAGCGGCGGTCAGCGCACTTCTAATTCAGCAAAAGGCTGCTAAACCCTGACCACCTCCTGAAGTATGCAGGTCAAACCTTCACTTTGCACTCTGTAATTCAATAAAGGTGTAACTCGACATAATTGAGGCTTCCCCGTGCATAGGCACTACCCTACGTGGCGGGGGGCCTGAATACGCGCGCTTAAAGCCATTGTGGTGTGTGCATAAGGTGGTGTCATAGTGCTAACGCTTGAAGAAGCCCCTGTCCTGCCATTCAAAATTCACACAAGGCGTCCACTTTAATAAAAGACAGCGAACGCGTGTGCGATCATAGGTACACGTAAATACAAATGTGAACTTCCTTGCGTGTTTTCGTCCGTGTGCGTAGACCCAGGGTGAACTGATATGCAGTCCACCATGGTCGTCTGCGACATATAATGCGTTCATACGTGTGGTACATATCTATCCAGTCGAGCGACGTTTCTGCCCTGAACGTGGTTTTCACAACTCCACATATATACATATTTGTATACACTTCGGCACCATCAAGCGGGTGCGCGCGGACGTACTCGCGACGTGGGTGTGCAGGTGTATGAAACAAACAAGCTCCTTGTCGCACTAGTCACTGAAGCGGTTCAAAAGCACACTCACTATCTACGTAGACGCGTACCCTTGAGCTTTGCGTAGCAGACAAACACATCTGGTATCACTACCTCGAACAGCGCGAGGCGCCAATACTCTTCTGGTGGACTTGGGTACAGAGGAAAAAGAAAGCACAATCAAGGGGCACGTCTACATTAGCGTACGTGCATATATGCCGACAGCTAGTGTTTTGATAGATGTCTACATAGGTGTGAGTAGAGGTCCGCTGTCACGCTGCAGGCTTCTGGTATTCACAAATGCGCCATATATACACCAGTTCTTCAGCAGAAAAGCAATCAGGTTTCCCAGCTGCGAGTGTATGTATACATACATACGTTTGGTGTACGGACGGCATACACACACATGTGCACGCTTGTACGCATATATGTGTGGATATATATATATATATATATGTATATATACGCAGGTATGTGTTCATGTATTTTTACATTTGACGGTGTGTACGCAGGTGCCCAGACATATATATATATATATATATATATATATTTATATATATATATATATATATGTATAGACAAATGGATATAGATATGGGTGTACGTCTGTGGAGTCAACCAGTGCAGCTGTTGCCACAGTGCATTTGACATGTATTGCGGCTTCTAATCTAAAGGAGGTTACGCAGTCGCGGCAGCGTGTCCACTCCCTTGTTATGGTTGCACACGCACGAGAGAAGACTGGTTCAAGTATTGAGGAGCACGGGCAAAAGTAGAATTGGATTTTAACTCTGGTAGTGATGGCCAAGGAATTGAATAAGAATATACAAGTTCGTCCGCTGCACATATCCACTTTTGTTTAGAAGCATCAGTAGTTAAATCTTGTGTACATGCGTACGCATGCAAACCTATGGGAGTACAGCAGCATGGCTGGACACGAGTAGAAACCGTACGTTTCTCTCAACTTCTTCTCTCAAGTACGTACATCATGTTGATAAAAGCGGGCAGCCAAGCTGCGTTTACATTTCTGTTTGTAGAGGACATGGTGCGCGCGCGTGTCTGCCATTACAGCTGGCACGATTTGCAGCGTATTAACTTTGTAGCGTAACTGTCGTAGAACTTACTGATCTCGACGCTCAACACAACATACTATCCTTGCAGTTAGATCCCAGGGAACATTCCCTCACACATACTCTTTCATGAGACTATGCTGCCTGACGAGCCTCATGGTGAGATACATTCCGTTGTGGAGCTGGAGATACCCTTGTGGAAACCCACGCTCTGCAATGCCTTCAAAAACCCTATATGAAGTTGCCTTCTACTACCTGCTATACGCGAATTCTCTACGCCACGCCGCTTTTGATTTTTCGTACAATACCTTACCTGTAGCTCGCTGTATTCAACGCATAAGATTTTTTAATACAAACTCCAGTGCGTGCGTCAGTGGAGATCTCTGCAGAACAGTTCTTTTTCTTTCGCAACCGGTACCTTCACTGTTTAAAACAGGTGCAAAACTCGACTGGGTCAAGATACATTTCGTAGGTTTTTTCTGTAAACGGAACCTCGGTTTCTCATCGTACATATAGATTCTGTGTATACCGACAGTGATGTAGCAGCCATCTGCGGTAATACGTGGAGCTTCCATACCTTGGAGAAGCTGTACAGTGTACTCCACTGTTAGGTGATTATACTTCTTGTACGTGACTTCATCGTCTCTGGCAGAACACTATATTCCAGACAGAACTCAGTATGTAACGTCTCCTGTTTACAATACCAGACCTCTCCTCAAAAGTGCGTGTATTTGGTACATCCCCTTAGTGTGTTCAATTCCCGGAAATCGCTGTATTATCTTACCAAAATGATCCCATGCGTACTTTTTTCGTTGGAGCATGTACTACGTGGCTGTGTGAATGAATACCGGCAATTATCTCTGTCTATTCTCACGCATGGACATGAGGACTTTGATCCTCCATTCTACTTTTAATACAGTGTATAGATGGAACCTCCAGTTGAATTTGGGGGGTGTTCTTGTTCCAGCATGTAAAGCTGTATCCCGTTGTGCACGTTTCTGTGAGTACGACACTGTCGTTCGTGAGTTTTTAGCCTTGGTGACATGAGTAAGTATATCCCTACTCTAAGAATTTATTACGCAACACGAGCAGGAGCGCGTACTCTTTGCACTGCGTTAACAAGTGGGTGAACTATGTCGTTGTGTCTACTTCACATTTGCAATTTGCACCTTTTTCGACAAGACAGAGAGAGACGAAGCCGCAAACTATTTCAGCTGTTTCGCTTTTGCAGTAGCCTCTTCCAAATCTGTCCAGGACTGGAAAATCTCTTGTATACGTATAGAGCAGACGTACCACATACAACAGACTACCCCTGTAAACAAGAAAGAATCAACTGTCTCTAACCTTTTGCATGGAAATGCAGTGTGAGACACGTGTCCATCGATTATCCGTGTGCATGCGTAACTGCACGTGTATAACTTTCATTTATATGTAGATGTGACTGTGAAGTTATTGTCTTGTGTATTTATAATAGATAAGTAAACGGCAAGATAATCTACCACCTGTGCTAACCTCCAAAGTTCTATATGTGAGCACACACACGTGCATACGTCGCAGAGCTGTGCCGAAAGGCGTGTGTGTGTATTGGTGTATACAATTGCCGGTCGAGACACATCTGAGAGATGCCTCGACAGTCTAGGGAGAGTCAGTCAGGACCAGTAGTTATCACAGAGCAGACCTTTTCTATCTGCAAGGAGAAATTGTCGCACCACGGTTGCTTCACATGTAGGAAAACAACTGCAAGTCTTCATGGTTTCGATACTGTCTTCGGTCGCATATGACTCGCACACTTGGCCTCGGCTGCATGCGTGGGTAAAACCTGTGTACGTGTAGCTGTATATGGCAGTTCCATAACAGCTGATGAATACAAGTATACGAATACATGCAACTGCATATCCGTGTGTATAGTAGGAACGGCGACGAATTCGCTTTTATGCAGAAAACATATTTGTATTCATATATCTATGGTACGCGCCCGTCCACAGCTCTGCACCCCTAAGTGTGCAGATGTACGTGCCGGCTACAGGCTCTATCTTTTCGTGAGTACTGAGTAGTACTGTTGAAAAAACAAGGGAATGCGGCACATGTGCCCGCATGTGTATGTAACATGTCTCTGAGGATATGTATATCTTGTGCAGGTAAATTTGTACACAATATCGAGTAGTAGGGCCTCCTCCACTGCAGCTGTTGCTGCGCAAAGCCACAAGCAGCCATAGCACACATGTACAGAGTTTAATATAGATTCACCTCAACGCCAGAAGACTTTGTCACTGTGCCTCTACCTATTTCCTCGTTGTGGATGTTGGAAGGAGAGTGAGCACCTGAGTAAGCCGAGAATTGCTCATTGCTATTGTAGGCCGGAGTACATGGAGATGCGAGAAAAGCTGTTGCGTTATGTCTCGTCATTCACAAAGACGGGCGCGGTGCGTAACAGTTCCAGGCCCACACCAGTACCATAGCGCCGAAAGCGTTTACATGCGTGGAGCGCATATTTGTGTACACGTAGTTGATTTCAGCTATGAATGCACACATAAGTACCCGTGTGTGTATCTACACAGAACAGGACCCGTAAAAATGACTGGTGTATTAGTGTGTGAGCAGGATGACGACGCGTATAAAGCCACAAGTATAAATCTATGCTGTGGTCAGAGACCGGCCTGTTCGGTGCACCCGCACTCTGACCTCACGCACATTTGCATCTACGACACGGAAGTCCTGTCCGTGAGCGTGCACACAAGAGTGTGTATCATCATTAAAGTGATTCATACATTCATTCATTAGTCTCCCCACATATATAAACAGTACGGAAAGCCGGAGCGCATTCATGCTCACAGGGCAATATAGGCTTATGTAAACCTCCGAAGGTCTCTCTTAACAGCAAAGCGTACGTGTGATACACGCGTACGGACATGTAGGATGAACAGAAGTGGGAGAATGTTACATGCTCATACATACACATACACGAACATGCACATTTTTAAGTGTGAGTGACCGACAGTGGGATTGGCCGTCAGTAGATGACAGTGGGATAAAGAACCATAAAAATCTGATTCGTGCAGAACATTTTCGAAAACACAACATACGGTACCACAGCAATACCGGGTTGAATCAGCACAGCACCGATCGACGTGGAAGCGCGGAATACCAGGTATCGTTATCCATCAGACTGCCCATTTGCAGAGCAAGCAACAGGCAGCAAAAAAACGTTCAATTTACAGAATGTTCTCGCCATTGTCGAGGACTAGTCGCCAATGCAGTTGCCGCTCGTGCTTCTTGTGCTCACGTTGCGTCCCTTGTTTGTGAATCGTCTCTCTTGTCTTCCTTTTGCGTCTCTTCTACAAGGACATATTTCCCATCTCTAGGCTGTATCAGCAGCACCAACAGAGGATGCAACACTAGGCGCGGGAGTCTTAACACTATCAGGAACATAGAGGAGCTGCAGCGGCAGCTGTAAGGGAGTAATAGATTGCTTAGTTAGTGCAGTAGTACAAGAAGCACTCCCTTCCACCAGCCGGAGCAGCAGTCCACAAGCAACACTAGAAGCAGGTATAACGGCAGTTGCCTCTAGATACCGGCAGCAGTCATTGGGAAAAAGCCAGCATCTTGAAGGTCATCTAGAACCTGGGATGCACAAAGCTACTGCACCTATACTAAACGATTCCGCCTATTAAGCGGCAAGTCTGTAAAGGAGGGTAGCATTTGTAACAGCCCGTAACACGCGCAGAAACTAGGAAAACAGTAGTCGAGTTGAACGATTGCGACGTGAAGGCACCAGAGGTCCCCAGTACTATGTTAGCGCCCAGATCATCTTGCCCAGGAGGTCCGCAGTCGGGCAGAACCATCGTGCTTGTGCCGTTAGCAAAAGTGGGCGTTCTGCCGTCTTACTTTCTTACGCTGCTCACGCTTCGGCAGCTCTTCTATGCCTCGAGTGCATTGATTGGCAGCTTACTTTCCCTTGTACGTAGTGGCGGTATTTACAAGGGATGGCAGCAGCAAAGAGAACTAGTGAAACCCAATGATGCCTGGGTGCAGACAAGACAACGACAAGGGCAAGTACCAGCAGGAGGAGAAAGAAGACACCAATCAGCATCCTCACCTATGCAGCCACACTCAGCATTGCGCCTTCTTTATTACGTTGCTCTTTCTCTGTCGATTTCCTTCAGAAGGAAGAGAGGTGTACCACCACGAAGGCAAGCCCCGGCAACAAGACAGACTGTAGCAGCAGTAGCACCAGGAAAGTTGGAACAGCAGCATCAGCACGAAGGAAGACATCTCCGCAGGTGTCACTCGTGCCTATGTCACCTACAGCCAGCAACACCAACTGTTGACTAAAGCTGCATCTCCAGCAAACCAGCACTGCTTTCAGCCTCGTCACCACCACACCAGCATCTATTGTGGCAGCGGCAGCCCCAGAACAACGTCTTCCACGTGGTTTGCTGGTATTAATAGCACCGCTGCCGCCACTTGTGGTAACTAGGCTGCTCTTGTGCTTCGTACTGCTGCTCCTCTTACTGGTTGGTGGGGCTGGTGCTGCTGCGTTCGTGGCAATCGTGCTGCAACTGTTAAGAAGCGCTTCCACTGCTGCTGTGCTTGTCCGCTGCTGCGTGGCTCTTGCTATGTAGTGCAGCTGCTGGTGATAAAAGACGCCGCAGCGAGAATTTCCCTATATTTGCTCACATCCTCTTCATCGTGTGAGTGATTACTAGTTGCAGCGACACTTCCTGCAGACCATTCCAGTGACACTCCTTGTTCGTGCTCCCAGCAGTAAAGTCCGAAGAAGACCGTGTGTGCGTGCCCGCAGCAGCTCCCGCTACTGTGATGCTGCTTCTTGGCCGGGATGCTTCGTGGTGATGATGCGCTGGTGCTAGATGTTGCGCGTGTTGCGGAGTGGCTGCTGCTTCATGCATGCTACCGTTGCGGTGTGGTACTATCTCCTGCTGCTGTAAGCGGATGTTCAGCTGCCGCGCTGCTTGTTTGTTGCAGCTTCTGCGCGCGGCGCTGCTCTATGAGAGCACGCGGGTGCGGCCTGATTGTTAAATTGCGGCTGCTGCAGCGGTTCCGCCCGGTATATAATGTTACTACCTACCCCACGTGACTTCAGCGTCAGCGACTCGGAACAACAGCAGCAGAGCGATGACGTCACTGGTACTGTTGCAGGAAGGAAAGAAATATCAATAACTCTCTTGTTTGCGGGGTTCATGTTGCAGAAGGAGTGTTATCGACAGCAGCTTCTCGCGTTTGAACATCCTCCTTTCTCTTTGTGAGAGTTCCTATTCTGTCTGAGGTCTGCTTTGCTCCCGTCTATCATCCACCCTCCCGCCGTATGCTTCGCAGCAGTGGCGGAGCCCCATCTTGTGTATGTATACCTCCTCCTGCCTGCTCAGCAGCAGTAGTAGGAGGAGGAAGGAGAAGCAGCTGGAAACAGCTCCCATCTGCGAGAGAAACCACTTCATCAACAAAGTAACAGTTATATCAGTTGCTCTCCGGTGCCGTGCGTCTGCGTGGCGGGGTGAACAACTCTGGTTTCCGCGTAGAAAGCCCCGCCGCACTGCGGGTGGTGGTGGTCTGGTGGAGGATTTCCTACTACTATCACACGCGGCTTTTACCCATTGTTGCTTCAATCGCCTTTGCCGCAGCATTTTCATTCAGTCTGCAAATTCCATTCGCTAGCCTGTACGCCGAAGCGGCAGTTGCATTCCCTCCACTTGCCTGCGCTGCTAATGAGTAGCCCCAAGCACGTATCTTTCCCCTTGGCGGCCGAGCTGGGAGGACCTCGTGGCGGCTGGTATTCTTTTGCTGCTTTCACGTTGCGGTGAAGCAGCCGTAAAATAAATTATTTACTACTCTCCCGTGTTGTTTTGTGCCGCCTGTCCAACAACGGCCTTTCTTCTTGAGATTCTCTCTCTGCGCACCCCGATACAATTCTCCTTCAGCCCCACTGCGCCGGTGCCACAGCGTGGCATTATTGCTGCTGCTCCTGCAGAATGAAGGAGACAGTTGCTGCAGCACCTGCGCTGCTTCCAACCAGCGAGGCTGGTCGAGTACAGCTTCGTTCCAGTCCTCCCATTCCTCCTGCTGCTGCAGCAGTTGCAGCAGCTGCAACTCTTGCCTCTCTCTCGGCTGCTGCTGGAGGAGGAGGAGGAGGAGGGACCGTCGACACAGAACAGCAACATGGCCTGATACAGACGCAGCAGGAACAGCAGCAGTTGGTACCTGTGACAGATGCTGCTGCTGCAGCCCGCTCACCACTTGTTGGAGGGGATGAGGATGAAAGCCAGCAGCAGCAACACGGCCAAGCGAAGAAGCCAACGAAAAACAGCCAAGTGGAGGAGGAGGAGGAGCTCAAAGTGCCGCCTACTATCTCCACAGGGGGAGTAACAACCGAGCATATGGCAGCAGAAGAGCCGCAGACGAGCCGGCAGAAAGACAACACGTCAGAAGGCGTATGCCTTGATGATAAGAAACATGCAGATGTTGGAGAGGCAAGTGCAAGAGCATCAGCAGCAACTCCTGTGGGCATGGCTGAACAGAGCGAACCCCAGCAACGTCACCACAACAGCAGCACGTCTAGTACAGCAGGGAGTGACTGTCTCAGCAGCAGTAGTAACAACAGCATAGGCAATAATGGGGCAGCAGACAGAGCCAGCAGGAAGACTGCCAAGAGTAGCAGCAACAGGAAGAAGCGGGACAGCGGTGATGGAGCAGAAGAAGTTGTAGGCAGGAACAGCAACACCCACGACGAGGAGAGGGGCAGCCCCAGAAAGGATGATGTGATGGGGAAGAACAGCATTAGGAGACAAGAGCAAGAGGCTAATAAGCCACCTAGCGTCAGGAGGGACAAGCAGAGCAGCAAGGACGGGACAGCTCAAGGTAAACGTTTCCCGGAGCAGCAGGGGCAGCAGCAGGGACATGTGACAAGCACCAACAGCAAAGGACGGAGAGAAGGCGGAGCTTCGCCTTTAACGACTGGTAGCGGCGACCGCCGGACAGACAAGCGGCTCAGCGACAGCAGCAACAGCACCAGCAGCAACAATGCCAGCAGCAGTGGCGTTGGCTGTAGCCACAGCAGCAGTGGGAAGAGTTACAACAACAGCGGCTATAGCGGAGCTAATAGCAGCAGCAGACCAGCAGTTGTTACCCAGTGGGTAGCGAAAGATTCCACTGCTGAAGCTGCAGGATGTCTGGTTGGTTCGGGGAAGAAGTCACATCAGCAATCACAAGCGAAGCGGGAGGTGTCTTCGCTACTCAGCTCTTCGGCTGCTGCCGGCCGAGGAGGCACTGCAGCAGCTGCAGCGGGTAGCGTGGGAGAGCAGCGCGCAGGGGGTGGGTCTGCTGCTGCTGTGGCTCCTGGCGGAGGAAAAGGAAAAGACAGCGGCCAGACGACGAGATCACACGGCGGTAACGCGAAGAGCAGCTGTATCTCGAAGGAGGGGACTGGGTATTTTTTTGCGAAGAACAGTAGCAGTGATAATCAAGCCATGGTCAGCAGCAACGTTCATGATAATACGCATCAAGACAGCAGCGGCAGTAACCTGACGAGCCAAAGCAGCATAGACAGCCATCAGGATGTTGTGGGGAGTGGGAGTCCCCTGAGCAAAAATAACGGAGAGGCGGCACAGAGCAGGAAGCGAGGCCAAACCCGAAGTAGTGACGGTGGAAGGAGCAGCACCAGTGGATGGCTGGGAGGAGATGACTGCATGTCTCCTCGAGGGATGAAGTGGGTAGAAGACGTCCACCCTCTGCTGGAGTTTTTCAATTACACGAGACGTGATGTTTATATGCTGGTGAAGAATGCAGACTACGATGCAGAGCGAGTTCAAGCAGCAGTCGGAGCTATCGTGGAGGAACGCCGCGGCCATGAGCAGGGCAACTGGGAGGTGGTCCGCAGAAGCAAAGAACCGCAGCAGCGGCAGCAGAGAATCCACATCGGCGCCACAGGACGGAGGGGAGCAACAGCGGGCAGAGGCCGCCGTGGGGGTGCAGCAGCAGCAGCGGGGAGACGCAGACCACAAACGGCCGCGGTTGCAGCCAGAGTCATCCCCACTACCACACAGCAGGTCTCTCCTCCAGGTAAAATATCGACTGCTGCTGTGACCGCGTTCGCAACAGCGTTGTTCTCTGTGTCAAAGAGGTCGCTCCAGGTCATTATCGATCTCGCGGCATTCACGCAGCTGTGGCCACGAAGCATGACAGGGAAAGCGGAAGGGGCACGCCGCCCTTGGAAAGTTTTCCTGATCAATGCAGCATATTCATGCTCATACAGGAACACGTATAGATATATCTATATATACAAGAGATACATATGTATATTTTTGTATGTATACTAATGCACATACATCTCCGATACGATAATATATGGTATGGCTATGCAACTGCACATAATAAAGTTCGTAACACCTGTGATACTGTGTGTGTATGTGTGTGTGTGTGTGTGTGTGTGTGTGTGTGTGTGTGTGTGTGTGTGTGTGTGTGTGTATGTGGGTGGGTGGGTGGGTGTGTATGCACTTGAGTACTCGTGCATGTCCATCCTGATACCTGTGACATTATGTGTAGCGCTGTGCCTTTCTCAGTAGAGCCACCCCAGTGGCGGCGTTTCTCGTCGCAGTATGCAGCAAGCGGTGGTTGTGGTTTGTGAGTCTGTAGAGGTCTGTAGTGGACTGCCTAATAACCTCTTCGAATTCCTCGTTTTGCATGCTTAGCGTGATACGTGTGTACCTTCAGTTTCTTGACCTGCGAGCTGGAGGTTATCGCTCTCGATGTAATATCTGGTTGAACACGTGTACAACTAGTTGGATGAATATACATATGTACAAGTTTGCGTATATGTCATATATATAATAACGTATTTACGAGTGTATGTATAGTTGTGTGTCCACGTGTCTACACAAATGTGCATCTATGTATCTGTTCTACCACACGAATACATCGTCGCTTGTATGTACCTGTATCTACAATTCTCCACATGTTTGTAACTCTGCTGTACGACGCGTGTGGTGTATCTACGTGTATATGTACACACATGCAATCTGCCTGATAAGGAGGAGTGTATATTTAGTACAGTGTCTATATAGAAGTATGGTATATAGATGGAATTTGTGCTGTCTATATATATATATATATATACATATATATATATATATATATAGGTGGAGACAGCTTCAGTGGCACTTGAGAAGCAGCAGAGGTTGTATGAGAAGCCTCTGAGGGTCACGCAGAAGAGATCCTGATCTCAAGGACTCGGGAATGTATGGTGTCTGAGAGTATGTATGTCTGTAGGAGCTTGAAAGTTTATAGCGGAAGACATGTACCTCTGGAGTATGTGTAAGGAGGAGGCATGGAGGTTGAAGAAGATCTATCTTTGTGGATGTGGGGTGGGCTGTGCAGGAGGGGACAGAGGAGGAGGAGGGACAGCAAGAGAAGGAAGAGATGGTGCAAGGTTGGGTTCTGTACGCAGCAGCGTGGCGGAGACTGTTGGAGTATCTGCGGCTGCTGCTGGAAATGTTGAAGGGGGCAGAGGCACCGGCGGTGTCTGTGGAGGAGCTGCTGCAGCAGCAGCTGGGTCGTTTGCTGCTGCACTCGCAGGAGGGAAGCTGCAGCAGCAGAATCTCAAAGACACGCAGCAGCAGCAGCGACAACAACAACAACGCGGCGAAGTTAACGATTGGGAGGTGGACGACTTAGAGCATCAGTGGGAAGCTCCTGCTGCAGGCAGCGGATGTTTTGCTGCTGCACACGGTGCTGCCTGTGCGACTGCTGCTGCTGCGCCAGCAACAGCGAACAAGCAACCTCAGCAGCCGAACGGAGGAGGAAGCGGCGCTATAGCAGAGGAGGCTGTGGCTGCTGCTGCAGTCCGTGTGTTGAAGCCAGCTGAAAGTATGAAGCAGCAGCAGCAGCAGCCCTCGAGCAGCGCGGCGGCAAAGGAAGCAGCAGCGGCAGGAACGAATCATTCTGCCTCATGTACTGCCGCTCCTGCACAGAGACAGGAGCAGCAGGCGCCAGCCACGCGTTCTTGGGCTGCGCGGCTTTTGGAAAAGAAGCCCGCAGCAGCACCAGCGATGCGCCCGTCCCAGCAGCAAGCACAACAGCAGCAACAGCAGCAGCAACTAGAGCAGGAGCAGCGGGAACAGGTACAGCAGCAGCCGACTTCGTCGTCACAACCTTTGAAGAGTGCAGGAGGAGGAGAAGCGGATGAGCACGTTGCTGCTTCAGGAGAAGAAGAACGGCCGACATCTGCGGCAACGACTGAGCAGCAAAAGCGACGTGACAGCAGCGCTGTGGGGGAGGGTGAGCAGCAGGAGAGCACGAGCTGTGGCGGTGCTCCGGATGCTACAGCAACAGCGAAGGAAAGCATGGCTGCTGCTGTAAAAGCGCCGCAGCAAAAGATTCAGCAGCAGCAACATTCAGCAGCGGAAATAAAAGAAGTAGCCCAAGTTGGGAAACAGCAGGATGTCTTGGTGCCTTTTGAACGGAAGGCAGCAGCAGCAGAACCTCCTCACGACGAGCATCATCAGCAGCAGCAGCGTTCAGGGTTGCTGAAGGATGAGCCAGGGGAAGGAAGCAGTAGCAGCGGCGAACCAGTTAGAGCGCAACAGCAACTGCCAAGTAAAGCGCCAGCGGCTGCTGTAGCAGGTTCAGTCGTCACTGGTGTGACCACTGCTGTTGCTGCTATCGGCGCAGGATCTGCCAGCGGCAAAGCAGCAGCAGAAGGAGAAACAGGCGGCAACGTGGTGTCACAGCAGCCAGTCGTAATGCCTTTACGCTGCAGCACAGTAGCTTCTGGCGTTGTTGCTAAACTTGATGTGCTTACTGGAGAACTGCAGGAGGATGGCTTTGTTGTTGGAACGCCTCCTCTGCAGCAGCAGCAAGGAGCAGCAACAGGCAGACGAAGCAGCAGCATTAGCGGAGCACACATTGTGGGACTGTCAGCGGTACCTGATGTCACCTTCGGTACTGTAAATCTTCGTACCTTCACCTCTGGGGCTGCTGCTGTTGCTGCTCCACCTCCACCTCCACCTCCTATCTGTGCTATAGTGCCACAGGCTTCCGCAGCAGAACTGAAACCGGAGGCTCCGCTACGTGTACCGACTGCAGGAGGACCTCCTGCTGTTATGGGAACTGACCAGCAGCAGCCGCAGGAGCAGCTACAACAGCAGCTGCATCAACAACAGCAGCAATTGCAGCAGCAGCTTCACCAGCTAGAGCTACAGCAGCAGCAGCAGCAGCAGCAAATGGTGCAGCAGCCGCAGCAGCTAGCCGCGTTGGAGTCTGCAGCCTCCAGCGCGCCACCACCACCTCTATCTCCGCAGGGAGCCTCCCGGACCATGGCGTTAAGCGGGGGAGCGCTGTTGCCTTCACCAGGGACAGCAGCAGCTGCAGATACGGGGAGGAAGGAAGCTGCGCAAGACCTCCGTTCATCGTTGCAACAGCAGGAGCAGCTGCAACAGCAGCAGCTGCAGAGCAGAGGCACATGCAGTGCTGCGGAGACAGCACCAGTAGCGACGGAGTTGGCTGTGGGTGCCACTGGAGGCTACACAGAACAGCAAAAACACGAAGCAGCAACAGCAGCGAAGAGCGCTGCTGCCGTTAGTGAGGCACATATTATAAGTGGAGTGGAACGAATGGATATGCAATTCGCAGCACGGACCCATCAGGATCAGCAACAGCAGTTTTCGTCTCGTGCTGCGCTGTCTGCTGCTGCAGCACCACTGCAAGCGGCAGCCCTCATGAAGCAGCAGCAGCAGCAACGCCTACCCCAGCAGCAGCACTTGCAGCAGAAACATCTACAAGATCATTTGCAGGAACAACAACAGGACTTTGAGGTGGGAAGCTACGGGACGTCAGCGGCAGGGGGTGCAGCAGGAGGAAAACGGGGAGCGGGGATTAGCAGCAGCATGCCTGCAGCATCAAGAGCTACGCAGCTGGCTGCGGATGGAAGCAGCTTGCAGCAGGCAACAACAGCTGGAGGAGCTGCCGCGGCGGCGCCAGTTTCTGGTACAGCTACTGCAACAGAGACGCAGCAGCACAGTCGCAGCTACACGCATGTACGCCAGCAGCAGCATCATCTCCAGCAGCAGGCACAGCAGCAACAGGGAGGAGCGGGACGCGACCGCGGAAGCTTGTTTGGACAGGGTGGAGGCAGCAGGCCTCACCAGTGTGGTGCAGCAGCAGCGGCAGGTGAGGGCTTGGGAAGCAGCAGCAGTGGCATCGGGGGAGGCGAAAGGGGAAGCAGCAGTCAGCAGCAACACGTGTCGGCCCGTGGAGGAGGTGGCGGAGGAGGGCACCAGCAGCACCATCACCGGAACGCGGGTTACGGAAGGCAACAGCAGCAGCAACCTGGTGGTGGATCATACTATGTGGAGCGCGGGAGCAACGAGAGAGCAGGTGGTCGCAGCGGCAACTTCCAACTGCACAGCGGTAGCGTCGGGGGAAGCGGAGGAGGCGCAGCGGCAACTCCTCCTGGAAGCAGCAGCGGAGCTGCGGCTGCCGCAGGTCCAAACACTTGTGGAGCTGCAGCGACAACACCGGCAGCATCGAACAGCGAAGATCAGCCAGCTTTGATTCGTGGCAGCAGCCGTGGGGTCCCCACAGCAGCAGGATTACTAGCAGGAGGTGGCGAGTGGAGAGACAGCAAGTTCCACACGCAGCAGCAGCAGCAGACCCCTGCGCAGCAGCCAACGTTTGCTGCAGGTGGCAGCGGCGGCGGTACGCGCTACGGGGGGACACAGCAACAGCAGCAGCAGCAGCAGCATCACCTGCATCACCACCATGGAAGCAGTGGCAGCGGGTATCATGCTGGCGGAGGATCGGCTGCTGCTACCCCAGGGGAGAGCAGAAACGCGCAGCAGCATTACAGCAACGCGATGTACAATTCCAACACGGGTCATGCCCATGCGCACAACTATGTTTACCAGCAGCAGCAGAACTCGCAGCAGCAGAACTCGCAGCAGCAGAACTCGCAGCAGCAGATGCATGCAGCAGGCAACACCACTGGTGGTGCTGGCGGCCTGCAGCAGCAGCAACAGCAGCACCGGGGATCGACGACTGGCGGCGGAAGCGCAGCAGGAGTGGCTGCCGGAGGAACCAGAAGCGAAGAGAAACGGAAGCATTTGGCAAGTGCAGCAACGCACCAGCAGGAGCAGCAGCAGTTTTCATCTGGAGGACAAGCCAGTGCTGCAGGCGGCGCCTGGACGCAACTGGGCAGCAACAACGAGAGCAGCAGCGCTTACGGGCAGCAACAGCATCTGCAGTCTGCTGCTGGTGCAGGCGTGCACCATCACTATGAGTCTTCTCCTCGCCCCTGCGTGCAGCAGCACCGAGAGGTAGCGGTGGCAGGTTTGTCAGGAGAAAGAGCAACAGCAGGACCGTCAGCCGCAGTCAAACCACCCCCGCCCCCGCCTCGTACTTCTGTGTGCGTTGCTGCAGGCGGAGCCACCAGTGAGTCGGGAGGAAGTCCAGGTAGCGGCCTGAGCAACAGCGGTGCGGGAAGCGGCATGCAGCAGCAGCAGCAGCGCGACATGGCGAGTGCTGGCGTCGGCCAGCGCGGGTCCACAGGAAGTTACTACGGACATCAACAACATGGGAAACAGACTGCTGCAGCACACACCACGACTACCCCACAGCAGCAGCAGGCAGCAGGCGCAGGACTGAGCACCAGCAACGCGAACCTGGCTGCTGTTTCGGCTGCGGGACAGCATCAGCCGCAGCAGTCTCCACCACCGCCACAAGCAGCAGCCTATGACACGGCACAAGCAACGTTCGCACCCCCTCCAGGACTAGCGCCTGCTGTCTCGCAGGCAGTATCGCCTGCAGCAGCTGCAGCGGCGCCCGGAGCGGCAGCAGCTGCTCAGCAGCAGCAGCAGCAAGCAGTCACACCCGCAGCAGCTGCCGCTGCAGCCGCTGCGTCTGCATATCCGTATCAAAGCTACCACCACCATACAAACCTGGCCACTGGATATCTACCCCAATACAGCAATATGTATTACGGACATAACAACTTGCTGCCGCACTTCAGTATGCTTGGAGGCCCGTATGCTGCTGCAGCAGCAGCCAAGAGCGCACAGGGAGCAGGGTATCTAGGGGCGTATCCGTCCCTGCCGCCATTTGCTGCGGCTGCGGCGTACGACGGCGGAGCAGCAGCAGCAGTCGCAGCAGCAGATGTGGCCTCTACTGCGTGTGCGGAGCACTTATATGGAGCCGTGCTACAGCAGCATGCGGCCGAGAGTGGACTTGCCAGCAGCAGCGATGTGCTGACAGCAGCAGGCGATGGCAGCGGACCGGGAGCTGCAGGAGGCAGCCACCATGGCGGTGCCGGACATAGTGGCAGCAGCAGTGGAGCAGCAGGAGTCGCCGGGGGTGGACCGATGGCCGCCTTGCCTCATGGTGCAGCGGCCGCCGGCAGCGGCCTCCATGGAGCCCCAGGCGGGGGAGGCAGTGGCAGCAGCAGCGGACTAGGCCTGCTGGGCAGCGGAGCAGCAAACAACGGCAGTGTGGGGACAGCAGCAGGATTAGGTTCCGCTGCTCAGCAGCAGCAGCAGCAGCAACAGAATCGAGTTGCTGTTGAGGGAGGAGGCCTGCAGCATGCACACGGCAGCAGCGGGCTTGCGAGCGCGTCGCCTGCTGTCGCAG
>CATKUM010000506.1:0-29525 GCA_949786405.1 Onychomys arenicola
AACTGCGCTACTGAGCATTAGCAGAAGTTCCCGCCCGAGGATCGGTTCGGAGAAGTAGGGATAGTTAACGGGATGAATCCGGCAGTCTGCTACACGCGTATATGTGAGTCCGTGTAGTCTTTTCTATGCTGACGATGCAATGGCGGCCGTGTTCACTGACATATAAATCCACACAGGAGAGAGCTTGATAATTTTGGACTCGTAAGTATCGCAGCAGTACACGTACGGTATTCATTGTGCGTACACAAGACCAGACACGTGTGTTTTCCTGCTGGCCGGATCGCTTGTCCTTGCACACAGCTGCACGTACCCGTGTGCACACGCATAGACGGATACGAGTGTCTTAAAAGGCTTCAACCTCTGTAGGGAGGGCTTTGACTTCTTTGCCGATGTGCACGAACATTCTGAGTTTGATCAACGGGTTGAGAGCTAACAGCGTGTAGCCCACGCAAGATTAGTTATACTGAACGCTCCATAGAGCAAATCGGTTCATTTACATCTGCTGATATGAAAGCTGTTGCGGTTATAACAGCAACAGGCGTAGTCGCTGTACAAATGTTAATGGGTCAGCCCCGGTCCTCCAGTCGCACATCAGACGGGTCAACTACAGCAGCGCAGCGGCATAAGAGTATCGCAATCTTGGCAGCATCTTCAACGGTTAATCTATTCCACCTTCTGCATCAGAGATGACGTTCAACTGCCGCAGTATCGACCTGGGACATTACTAATTTCTCCTGTTCTGAACGAAAGGAGTAAACCAACGACAATGTCACTGTACCGTTGCACTCTACGGTGACAAGTACACTTCCGAATTTCTTTTTACTTCTTACTATTCACAATGGGACGGCTTCGCCCGAGAGAGGGCTACCTGACATCAGACCTGGTGTGATATGATACCACCACTGTGTTGATGAGGAACATAACGTGTTCGTTACTTCGTGAAGTCGTACAGCCAATACGTGTGGCGAATCAGAACATGTTCATAATCTGGAAACTCAGTAATTTTGGTGAAGTGAACTTTCACATTTTCTATAGCAAGAGGAGTACTGCGTCGGGGACCAGTAACATCTAACCTTTTCAAGCTGTGTTTTGCTAAGAAGCGTTCAGATCATTGCCAATACTCCTGTGGAGAAGTGAAATGCGGTATGTGTAAGTAGCTGTTTTGCCAACGCAGGCTAACAAAATAAAAACGAGAGCAGACCAGGCAATGTGCGACAGACACAGCAGTGTCCTCCCTCCGGGCACCGAAGGCCGATGACAACCCGAAGCGCACTGCTCTAATGTGCTTACACGGACGCACTTGGAATTTTGAGGTTTGAAATACAACTGTCTGAACGAGAAAAGGCCGTTGCAAGCATACAGATGTGCTTGGGCTTACTTGAAGAAGGAAGCAGCACTACAGAAAATGCTAAGCTGCACGGTTCTCATGTGCGCCTGCGACGCGGCTGTATGTGCTGGATTGTTGCACTAATAGAAGAAGTGTTCGTATACAATAGCAGATGCTGAAGAATAAATGGACGAACGACTCGTCTATTCAAGAATTTTCCACGAAACCAGGAAGGAACCTGAAGAAGCATCTGAAGGTAGACGCAACTGCAATAGACAGGGAGGAGTAAAGTGGCAAGGCGGAGGATGCTCACTTAAGACAATATACGGACTGAAGTCTCACCCTGTCCTGAAGTCAACATCATCTAAGGCATCATTTGAAGGTAGCATAATATACGGGGGGTTTTTTGGGCAGTGCAATGAGAACAATGCGGCACAACACATGTATGACTATCGACACAAATATAGATTTTTGTGGGAAATGTCCAGTGGGGGTACCACAGGGCAGCCATGGGAGTTGTGTATTCGCGAGAGAATTGGCGATATGATGTCTTCAGTACGATTTTCCCATACGTAGAGAGATGCAGAGGCTATACGGTCGCCAAGACTGTTGCTACGCTGTACGTCTGTCAGTAAATATTTCCCGTCACTACATGTACAGCTCTATAGAGAGAGAAGAGATATAGAGGCTAAGCGGACGCCCTGCACATCTGTCAGTAATTGCTTCCAGTACGGATCACCGGGTGCGCTGCACCTCGCAGGATAAGGACCGGGTGCATAGGTGGAAAGACGGAGACGACTTCTGCCTTTTGTACCTGCATAGTCTACGTGCTGCGACATAAGTGAACGGGCGTACACGTGCATTGTAACCGGATAGCATGCAAGCGATTAGGTAGGCACTCTCTTACTGCAAGTACACGCAAGCACGCACACTTACTCTTTTGCTGAAATATAAATGTGGCACGCACGCGTACGCAAGCGTAGAGGGGTGAAACATAAAAGCAGTCGACACAGGTGATAATGCTGAGGCAGAACTTCGTCAATTCATTTGTAAAGCACGGGTCCGTTGCAGTAGTAGAATTATCATCCCCTGCGCCACGAAATACGGAAAACCACCTAAGAGACCGGACTATGGAAGACCCAATCGCAGGCCAGTTTGCCTCAACTCAAAGTGTAACCACAGAATTCAAGAGGCAGAGCGTGCTCTAGACTTACGCACCGCCGCTACTAAGGTCTACCAAGGTGCTGCTTCTGCTATTGGGAGCGTTCAGACGCAGTTTTCTCGTTCGCCAGTGCGCAACATACAATCCATTTAGCTCACACAATTTGGTTGCTTGAAGAATTTACACTGGTGGATGCTGTAGTCATTAACAGATCACTGATATTCACGGTATTCTAGACTCTTAAAGTCACCACCTTACTTTCGTGGTGCAGCGGGCATGCAATAACAACAGTAATTATGTATTTCTGATCGCCGCTGTTGCTGTTTCTGCTGTTGCTGTTGCTACTTCTGCTGTTGCTGCTGCCACCGCTTTCAAGTTCCAGGCTGCGCTGCTTTCGGCTGACGCTCATGTTCGTGCACCTGTTTTAAAATTTCGCGCAGATGTCGTAGCTTGTCTTGCACATGCTATTACGGTGACTCATCCCGAAATATTAAAAGCTGCTCTCCTACCTGAATACTTTTCAGAGTGCAGTACTGTTGGGGGTGCTAATTCTGGATCTAGCGCAGCTGAGTGCCGACCTTTTCTTGCAGGTGCGTTGCTGCGCCATGCCCCTGTACATGTGAGGGCTTCTGCTGAAATACTTTTTCTTGCCGTTGTATGCCTGAATGTTCTTGTTCGTCAGAGCGCTGGGTCTGCTGCTGTTGGTGCTTCTCCTGCTCTCCCAGCTGTCGTTGCTGTTCTATCGGCTCACGCTGACACTGTGGGCAGTCTTGATTTTCCTGTTTCTTCTCTTGCTGATACTGCTGTTGTTTCTGCACATGAGGTATTCTCTGTCCGTCGATGGAGGAAATCTGCTGCTGCACAGTTGCCTCTTCTGCTGAAGTCGTACCCTTGGAGGGCGACAAATGCCCATCATCTTTATCCACAGCAGCAGCAGCGCATGCTTGCGAAGTAACATCTTTACCTGGCTTCATGCAGTGGTTTTCTCCATGGTTGTCAACAGAGACCCAAGCCGCGGTTTGCGATGCGGCTGCCACGGCTGATGACGCCGCACTCGCTGCCGCTTGTGCTCGAAGTTCTGCGCGTACAGTCGCTGCAGCTGCTGAGATCATTGCTGCTTCGGCAGCTGCTGTACGTGCTGCTGCCGCCATTTCCGTTGCTACCGTAACTGCTCGTGCGCCTTTGTCTCCTCCTCCTGTTGCTGCTCTGTTTGTGCTTGGGAGTAGCGGCTTTGCAGGTGGTCTGCGGGATGCATAAAGCAGCGTGCGACGCAGCTTCGGCTGGAAGCAGCATTCCTCAACCTGCAGCAGAACAGACGCAGCTGTAATTACTGAAGCATGAGGAAAGGGAGGCTGACCAGCTGCAAGAGGATAGTCACAACAGCGGTCACAGCGACTCTGGCAGGTATACATGAATAGCCAAACTATACCAATAGTCGCACAGATCCCACTGCGACATTGAATGAGCCGCAATCCCCAAGCAGCGGGAGCAGCAGCGACCTTTCTTGACAGCAGCATGAGCTGCTGCAGCAGTAGTCATCATGAGTACATATGGAATTGGACAGCAGCAGGACGCGTAGCGGCAGCTGCAGGAGTTGCCAATTCACAACGTCAGCGGCTACTCCCTTCACTCAAACCCCGAGTGTATCGTAACTGCCAATTGAATAGTTCTTTGTCGCAAAATCGAAGATGGAATCGCAAGCAGCGCAGAGGACAGTAGTAACCCTACCGGAAGACCCTGACTTTGGATCGCGTTGCGAACGTTGCAGCAGAGGTTTGGATCCCGGAGGGAGCAATCAGAAGAGAGAACAATCTTTAAAATTGTTACACAGACTGGAAGGTTGGTTGGAAAGATACACACCGTGAAAGGACTCTCCGAGTTGGGTGCGATGAAGCCACAGAAGTTTCGTGTCTTAGAACAGGTGAAGACGGGCAAAGAAACAACTTGTCGAGACGTGAAAGTACAACGTCGGCCTGATGCGTGGATGCATTATGATCCATGGGAGTGCTTCGCTGAAAATTAGAACATAAGCCTTTCTCACTGGAACAGATAGTACGACGCTTAAAAAGCGGATATCGCTACTTTTGCGGTCTATCATGTCTGCTGTCGTGGCCCTCACGAAAGAGACCGGCTGACATTGCTGCTGTCAGTTCTGTGTCAAATATCAAGTTCTTACGCTGCTCTTTGCCATGTGGAGGCCGCTGCTATTGGGAAGAGATCTTCTGGCTGCTATGAAATAATAATATGGGAGGTATAGAGGGGATATTTGGGACGTTTTCCTTCCATAACGCAGGCAAAGGAGCGGACACTGCGTCAAACAAACAGGATGTGCTGATCAGCTACTGTTACAAGTGCTGCTTCTGAAGATGATAGTTTGCCGTGGAGTTTTTAACTCAGTTTGCTGTCTTGTAAGTGTTTCCGTGTGTTGTTTACAGCGTGCCTTCTACTGCCATTGCCGAGGCAGCTACCTACACATTATTGTTTCGCTGTTATGATAGAAAGTCTGCGTCTTCTTGTCTTCGGTGGAGCTTCTTAGTACCGTGGGTGCGGTGTTTTCTCTGAATATCGGTGCCACACTGGTATTGCTTTCTCAATAGCGCTCGTTCTCCTGTGCTTGTCTTTGTTATGTCTCAGTAAATCTTCTTCTTTGTGTTGTTTCTGGTGCGACCAGTGGAAGTGTTGCTGCTGCTAGTTCTGGGATGAGTAGACGTTATCGATGTTTATCGGGTGCGCACTGGGAATCCGTCTTATCGGATCAACACCCTTTCCCTTTTCTCTCACGACCAGCCACCAAAGGACCTGGTTTTTTCCCTTGGTGCTTCTACTATGGAGAATAAGACTTTTATCTGTATGCTCGATGAAGCCCTTTTCTGCTTCTGGTGAGCCTCCATCAGTAGATGTACCCTTTTTGTAACCTGACTGCTGTCATTACCAATGAAAATACTCGTTGTTGATGCTACTGTTTTCGCTGTTCACAGAAACGCGGTGTACCGTTACTGCACTAAGAACACACGCTCCATCACTCCAAGTCTCCTACTTCTTGTAAATCTCGTATTTCTTGCAGGATTCGGCGCTTTTCTTCCACGTGTGCCTTCTTCATCTGCAGCTGCTTCGTGTAAAGCGCTGCTGTGTGTTTGTCCCTCAAGAGGCTGTGACGGACACGCAAACAGCGAAGTGCACCTGACAAAGTAAACTTGATTAGCAGGGCCTGTTTGGAAGTTTCGGTATCTCTGTCTTTCTATGGGTCGTCGATAGCAGTGAACTTCTTTTGATGCGTCGTCACTACGCACAAGTATCTGCGGTATAGACTAAACCTGCAGAGGAAGCACACGTGGCTGCGGGACAGCAACAGAGAAGCTGTACCTCTAATGCAACTTCAGCCGTGTCACCTCCGTCAAAAGCAGCAGGAGCAGCCAGCGAATCGTGAAAGGACGTACTAGGACACATCACCAGTTGCAGCAACAGCAGCGGCAGCTGCAGCAGATCCACACGCAGAGAGAGGGAAAAAAAAAGTATATATATATATATATATATATATATATATATATGTGTGTATTGATAGAGAGAGAGACGGAGGCACATGGACATATATATATATATATATATATATATATATATATATATATATAGATGACTATCCAGCGAAACGGTCGCTGCAAGACAGCAGACGTTGTAGAAAGCGTACCTGAAGTGCGGGAAATCATAGTGTCGCGTGTACTGATAATGAGTGCCAGAGGAGCAACTACGACACACATGAACGATTAGAAGAGAAAAGCACAGCAATACGGCAGGATGGCAGGATGCTGGTAGTCCATAACCGTAGTCGAAAGGAAGAATGAGAGTCACCCAGCGGCAAAAGCACACAAGAAAGAGCAGCCGATATTAGTAGAATATCAGCTAGTGGCAGGACTCGCGAACACCTCACGTTTGAAACCGTACACAACAAATGCACAGCTGGATAGAACGTGCAGAGGTATCATCCTCAACAGCAGGAGCAGGAGAAAACCTCTTAGTATTGCAGATGCAGCAAAGACATTACCTAAGAAGCGAGCATGGCCGAGATGATCGCGGACCTCGTCGTTTATTTGATTGCGGCTGCTGCATATAACAACAGATTACATGCTGCTGTTGACAATGCAGCAGCCTTATCAATATAGCTACTTTTTCACAGAAGGTAATACAGCAACTTCAGCGTCCTACGGCCGTTCTCGTCCGTCGGCGACGGACGCCTCTACCTCTGAACTGAAAAGATCACTGAGCAGGCACCCGCGTATATCTATAATAATCTCTGTATACTCTATGTAAACGCGCAGAGCAATGGAGCATAATACGAATTCAAACTTGAGAGCCTATCCAATGTATCGGCGTTGAAGTCGTCTGGACGTCCGTGCCGACAAAGATATACGTCGAAGATTTATTTATCATCTCTGAGAGGTGTGTTGTATATTTAGCGCTGTATCTACGATGAGGAAGGGACTGGTTACTGACCGTGCAGATACAACAACAGCAGCGGCAGTAGTAATGCAGCAGCAAGTGAGGAGGAGCAGCAGGTTGACCAGCAGCAGAGTGCGAGGAGTAAACACAGTACACCATACAACAAGTAGACGTTTCAGCCACATAGGTATGGAGGTGACGGCTCAGACAGCAGCTCGCCCTGCTTCACTCCACCAGTAGTGCCTTCAGCAGCAAGCAGGTCAGGAGGAGGAAGGAATAGCACAGAAATGTGCTATGGGGTTAGCAATAAAAAGCAGCGGGAGTTGTTGAGGAAAACCTTGCTGGAGGTGCAAGAGACGATACCTGAGAAGAGAGGCTGTTTCCGTGGTCTGCTGCATCTTTACACCAAGGGTGACTGGAGGTGGCACCTTGTGCAGCAGAAGAGTGTTTGCTGCTGCTGCTGCTACTGCTTCTGCACCAGCGCTGCACTAAATCTTCACCTCCGGACCTCTGAATCGCGAGACTTGCCGCCGTCTGAGCATGAAGTTGAAACCAGCGTCTCTCATTGTGTTGCTGCTGTTCCGCCTTCGCTGTGCAATGCTGCTTTCGCCGTTGGTCCTCCCTCCCTTTCTGCTTCCAAAAGTGGTGGTGCGTGAGCTGCTGCCGAGTGTCTTGAGGCTGTTGCCTTTGTAGCGGCTGCTGCTGCTGGTGAAGACACTGCATCACCTGTTGCTGTTTCCTCCCGGAGGATGCATCAGGTTTGTCAAAGATTCTCGTTTGTGTCGCCGTGTCCTCTATGCATCGTGCAGGCATACCTCTGCAGGCAAATGTCCCTTCACTGCCGCAGTTCGTGTTATCTCTGTTTTTTGCTACCTCCGTCTGGCATCTCATCCCGCAGCACTCTCGTTTATCCGAATCATTATCACAGCATGTGGGGGTGATGCAGCAGCAACCGCAGCACGAGCAGCAGCAGGAGCAGCAGCCAGTGTCATCGTCACCATACGGTGAGCCACTTTTGCTATTGATACATGCCCTTCTGCCCGCCGTTTGTGTATATCTCATCGAGCCTTCACAGCTGCAGTTGCAGATAGAACTCAGACAGCTGGTGCTCGTGCTAGGGCTTCTGCCGCTGCTGTTGGTACAGAGACTTCCCCGGCGCGTCCAAGTGCCGCTGCTGCTGACAGTGCAGCTCCCTATTCTTCTTCTTGTATTTCTCCGCAACCTGTCGGTGATATTCCATTTTGCCGCACGAGACAGAGACGGTGCCGCATCAACCGCGCAGGACAGAGGCTTCTTGCCAGCAGCCGCAGTACATAAGGGCTCTTCACAGCAGACTGCAGCTGTGGAAGGATCGGGTGAAAAGACTGATAACTCACTCTCTGTTCCCTTGTTGATCATGATCCCGCAAAAACGAGGCTGTTGACTTGAGCGGGTCCACTGACGTTGTTGTATCACGAGGTGCTGCTGCGAACGTTGCTGCTGGTGCCGTTGCAGTGCACCACGTCCCTGCTGCTGTTTATGTTGTACAGATTTTTTGACTTCGAACTGCCGTTGCTGCTGAAGACGTTCTCTCCTCTGCGTCAACTCCCACTGCATGCGTTGCAGGAAAGGAACCGTCAGAGGATCAGTGAACCGTAGTTTCGCGTCTCCACAGCAGCCTTGATTGTTTCTGGCAATAGCAGCAGAAGGTAGCGAGCAGCTAGTCCTTCCTCCCCACTCAACGTTCTCTGCAAGAGAACACGAACGACTGGCAGACCCACATCAGGAGCGTGCATATCGTTCGGGAAAACCCTAAAAACACTGGCTCACAGATCTCATATGGACCTCTACTTCACCTGTGCTTTTGACAAACAACCCAGCAGTCTACGGAGAAATTCGACATACACTCACCAGACATGGACATCCGTTTTTATGAGACACACCTGCGCAGACACTTAGACGAAGCCGCCGTAGCAGCGCACAACTGAAATATCCATTAATATACATATATATACGTCAGTGCCTATAGAGTTGCACGCATGAAATCTCGTAATATATGCACAGTGGATAGACCTACTTGTCCATATATACATAGATATTTATAATATAGAGAGAGAGAGAAAGAGAAAGAGAGGGACATACATATATATATGTTAATATTTATATCCCCCTCTCTCCTAAGAGACCTCATATGCACACACCGGTGGTGGGTGTGCTGTATGGAGTGCACGCCCATTGTCGCGTAGCAGAGATACAATAGCGAGCATGTGCGGATGTTGATGTCTAGAGATTTTCTGCGTTGTACCAACATAAGTACAAGCGAGATAGGAGGAAATTGGAGGGCAAAGCAACTGTGTCTCTTGAGGGGGGCCTCTTGTTTCTCAACGTGTTGTCCTGCGCATACTTCTGTACTGGCTCTGCGCGTGCGTATTCGAACGGATATCCAAAATTGTTCGACGGACACAGCTGCTCGTCTACAGGAAGCATATAACTGTTCTTCTCCCCTATCAAGATGACTTCTTCGTGTCTTATTCGTGTGTATGCTGCATATCGCTTCCATGACTTTGCTACTGCTGCTGCGACTGCTGCTCTCTCACGTGGGATTCTTCTTCTTCTTCTTGGCGAAGTTGGCCCTGGTGGCGGTGCCGCCACGGTCTCTTTACCGGGCTGACGCCTCTGTATACAGCACAAGAGAGCTGAGATCACAGTCTCAGTGCTGCGCACGCGTCCATGAGCTCGAGTAGACATCTGGATGCGTTTTGTTTGAAAAAAAGCCGCCCAAATTCTCAGATAACATGTTCGTCTGCTTTATAGCTTTTTAACCGGGGAAGTGATCTCTGTCTCCATGTTTCTAACGGAAAATTCTGCGCTTACGTCGGAGACGCAGAGACAGCACGCACTTGGACCACCTCATGCCGCAGACTAAGCTGGAGGCGGGTGCATCATCGTAGTCACCTGCTAAAGAAGCACTATTGCGGAAAGAAGCTCCTGGAAATGACCTATCTCGTTATGGGGAAAATCAACTCTCTCACGAACTAGACACCGGCCAGACATGCCTATGCAGTAACAGGATTTCCCACATATATCTTCATCTCCGCACCGGAGATCCACTCCGAAGCTCGCCCTCTGCTGCGAGCGCACGTGGTATATATAGGCGAAAAATGCTTTCAATCTATCTTTTCATACAAGTGGAACGTCTGCTGATATATTCTGCCTTCTTCTCTTCAACGGCAGGGAGCAGCCCAGTCGCAGAGACACACTCGCAATACGCACATAATCAGACATGCTTCCACTCACACATCTTTCGGAAGCCAGGTTCTTCCATATGCAACTCATTGTGGGACTCTACCTGCTCTCGCAGACCGCACCCCCTCTATCCAGTATAACCTCGTAAACGAACCTGACCACATCTCCATAAATATATACATATATATATATATATATATATACACACCTGTGCATTTATGAATATGATCATGGGAATGGGCGAGTTGGAGCACTACGCAGCTGACACACATGTTGTGTCGAGGGTAGTGGAAGAGATGGTGTTGCCTTTCTGTAGATGTACCGCAATCGGCAAACGTACGCAACCTCCACAGTCAACTTCATCTCCTCACCTGAAGCTGGAGAGGCCCATTAATGTCTTTCTTTCTGCACATTCCCCATGTCGGCACATCAGTCTTCGGAGTTTTTTCTTCGGACAAGGTAGCGGATGTAGTCACTGAAATCGCAGGGAGGTTGAGACGCACGAACGCAGGAGGAGCTTGGAGATGGGCTGCACCTGTTGCTTTGCCTGCCTGTCTAGAGTTTGTTGGCAACACGCACGTGGAGAACGACGACACCGGTGCTCGTGCTGCTGATGCTTTTGCTGCGGTTCCGACTCTTCGCTGTGATGGTAAAAGTCCCCTAGAAGTGTATGGAGAGTAAGTTATTCTGCTGCTATTTCCTTTGCGGTCCTGACTGCCTGCAGTCCACGGTAAAGTTTTTGCAAAGGTGGCCCTAAGAGCACTGACACTGTCGCGCTTTCTGCTGCTATCGAACTCGCTTCTTATAAGGTTGTCCACGACTTTCCTCTTCATGTCTCTTCTCTTCATGTCGTTCTCAAGTCTTTCGTTTCTGCTGCTGCTGCTGCTGCTTTTCCTTCTGGTTCGCTTCGAGTCGCTGGGACCGTCCCCACTGGTGGGGTTGCATCTCCTGCTGCAGTTGCTGCTGTCGCTTCTTCCGCTGCTTCTGCTGGAGCACCTGCTGCTACTGGTGCTAGAGATTTCGAGAAGGGGGCACCTATTGCGCGATGTTGCGGTGAGACATCTACTGCTGGAAAGACTGCTGCATCCGCTGCTGTTCCACCTGGTGGTCAGCCGGGAGTTCCTGCTGAAACAGACGTTATGGAGATCACCGCTGGCGGTGCCTTTGCTGCAGCTCTTCCTGCTGCTGGATGACGTTGTCGCAATGCCGCTAAAGTTATGCTCTTTACATCGATTTTTCGCGGATGACCTACTACTGCAGGTACGGCTTCTACTGTCTCCTCCTTCGAATGCGGCTGCAAACAGATCAGAGTGCCCCTCTCGCTGTCGCCCTAGCTGATGTCTCTCGAGCAGCTGTTGCTGTTCCTCATCAAACAGCGGCCACTTCCCCACAACTTCCTGTTTCTGCAGCAACTCTCGTGTCTCATGCTGCTGCGAACCTTCCGCATCACCCTCCACATGGAGTTGCTGCTGCACTAGCCCTCTCTTTCCGTTGAGTTCTTCGCGTGCACTTTGCGCGTCGCGCATCTCGCTTCTCGAGACTTCCCGAAAAACAGCTGCCCAAGGACTTCGCCGCTCCCAACGCATTTCAATCTTACCTTCTTTGAACGCTACTGGTGCTGCTGTTGCAGCTGCTGTTCTTGTTCTTCCTGATTGTGATCTCCCTGCTGATTGTATTTTTCCCGCTGATACGTTTGCCTGCACTTTGCTGACTGGAAAATCAGACTGAGGTAGTGAAGGCCCCGCTAGCTGCGAAGCGTCAAGTGCATCGTATTCCATTTCACTTTCCCCATTTTTTACTTTTTTTAGGGGTTGAGTTTGGCTACATCCTTCGCGTGGACGGGCATCGAGGCTGCTTCGCCGTGCTTGGTGTTCATCGTGTTCCTGCTTCGTGGAGCATCGCCGTTGGTGTTGCTGCGGCAGCTGGTGCGACTCAGGCCGGTAGATCGTGATTTTCAATTGTTTGCTGTGGGGCTCTATGCTGGGGCTTGCTGTCCTGCTGGCGCGGGTGTCACTGGTCTTCTGAATATCCTCATGCCTGCTGATGTGTGTCCAGTTGTGTGGGTTTCGGCTGCTGCTGCTGCAGCATTCTACCTCGTTGCTGCTGCTGTCCTCCACTCCACGGCACTGATCCTTCTCTGTTCCTAGTGACTGGCTCTGGAAGTAGAAATCTCTTCTGATGTCAATCAGGTCCTTTGATCCGCCACTTCTGGAATTCCCGCTTCTATTAATTCCACACTCCCTGCGAAGACTGCTGCTCACTTGACAATGATTTTGGTTGGTGTGCCTGCAGTCTCCTGGAGTCTTACTGCTGCTTTTCTTCGTGTGCTTGTCAGTTTCGATTGGCTTCTCGCTGCTGCTGCTGCTGCCGTTGTGCGGTTGCTGCGTTCCTCTCCGGTGTCGGCCGTCGTGATCAATGAATCTCTTCCTGTTGCCCTGCACTTCCTCCTTCAAGAGACAGACAGTTCCACTAACACCACAGGACGGTTCGTAAGGAAATCCCCTGCTGTCAACAGCACCTGTCTCACAGTTTTCTCTGCTGCTGCTGCTGCTGCTGTGTAAAGCCGTCTTCTTACTTCGCGTCTTCGTTAGTTCCCTCCGGCTTCTCACGTGTTTGTGTGCTGCTGCTGCTGCTTCTGCTGCAAGCCCACCTCCTTTCGCAGTTCTTGCTGCTGACCTGGTCTTCAGTGAAGAAACTTCAGCAGTACAAACAGCA
Organism: Onychomys arenicola; assembly: GCA_949786405.1. Classification (NCBI taxonomy): domain Eukaryota; kingdom Metazoa; phylum Chordata; class Mammalia; order Rodentia; family Cricetidae; genus Onychomys; species Onychomys arenicola. The sequence goes on from CATKUM010000506.1 coordinate 12,864, forward strand.
GCAGTGCCACCAGGAGCATCAGAGGCGCTAGGAGAATTCGGTGCAGCAGCAGCGTCAAGGTCGTCAGCAGCTGATGCGGCAACAGTAGCAGACGCAGCACTCATCGGCACAACTTCTGGCCAACAGCAGCAAAACTGCATGAAAGAGCACTACCACCGCCACCGGCTGCAATGCAGAGAGCATGCGATCAAGTTTAATTCTCAACCGCAGACGCAGAATTAGCAATGCCCATTCCAGACATTACATGAAGAGTTTCAAAGTCAGTTCCCGCATCAGTGTACCCACAGAGTATAGAGAAGTAGTCACGGCAGCAGACCCAGAAACAACAGCAGACACAGAAACAGCCGCAGACACATAAACAGCAGCAGAGAAGAATCAGCAAGAAACGAAGTAACAGCAGCAGAGAGGCAGATTCAGAAGCAGCAGCACATACAGCAGCAGCATCAGCAGCAGCCAGGTGCTCGGTATATGCAGCACTAGCGCAACCCCTTCCAGCTGCAGCAACCGTAGCATCTCCTACTACGGCCTCCGATGCAGCACGCATTCCTGCGGTAGTCAAACCTACCAGCTCCATCACCAGAGACACGAACCCGGCTCCTACTACTCGCAACTCTTGGCAAATCCCCCCTGAAGGCAGGCACGCGAAGCTGAGAGCTTGATATATTGGGACGGAAGGTACAGGCGTCGATTTCTTGTTTTCGGAGAGCTTCTATATCTGCCAGCAGCCTCCGGTGTCTCCGACCCCCTATGCCACTGTGTGCTGTTCCGTCTCTTGCAAAGTACAGCCGTAAGAAGACACTTTCTCCCTGGTGGTGCTGTCGCCGAGGCTGCTGCCTCTGTTGTTGTTGTTGCTGCGATTGTGGCTGCTGTTCCTGCGGTAGGCAGAGTTGATGCGTTTGATTTTGTACCTCCTGCTGAGTAGGTCCTTCTGCTTGTGTGTCTTTTCCATGCGGCTTTAACTGATGTTGCGATATTCCATGTGCAGGGGAAGTTGTCTCCTCGAGAACTGCCTGCTGCTGCTCCAACAACTGCTGCGGCTGCTCTAACGACTGGTGCTGCTGCGGCAGATGCTGGCGGTGATGAAAGCAAAAACTTTGGCGTTGCTGCTGTCGCTGCTGGAGGGCGCATCTCCTTTTACGGAGGGAAGGCACCGGTCGCCTTTGCATGTGATATCTAGAGAGCCGCATGCTGCTGCTGCGACTAAAGAAGCACCTGTGGTGAGTAACTGAGATTTCTGCACCACTAGTCTCTTCTGGAGATACTGAGTCTGTTGGTGAAGGTCGACTCACGACGGGAGAAGGAGAAGGAGAAAAGTGTAATGCCACTTCCGGCGATGCAGCAGAACTAACTTGCGCAGGTGCGACACATGCATTACCAACAGCAGCTTGCCTTTGTTGTCCTGCTGGATAGCCCCAACAACACCCTGCCAGCGCGCTGTTTTCAGATCCCACTGCAAGGCTGCAGCTCCCTGATAGTCTCTTCTGTACCTTGGACACCTTTTCCTTTAAAACTTCCTCTGCTAGACTCGTAGCAAACTGCTCCTCTCGATGACCGCTGCTGCACCTGTGCCTCGGCTCCAGGCTTTCCCGCCGACTACCCTGGTGCTGTTTGAATGTTTGCCGGGCTTGTTGCTTTTGTCGCAGCACTGTCTCTTGTGCAATAGAGGAGCTCTGGCAGGTCTCCAGTGATGAGGGTGGTGATAAGAGAAAAGAGATCCTGCTCGAAGTACGAGAGTACATGGCGGCAGTGTCTTCTATCGCTTGTTGAAACTGGAGACGCTTTCCCTGATATGTGTGCCTCAGGTATTGGTGACACAGTGGCATTTCTGGGGGCGGCTCTCGCTGCTGCGTAACATCCTGCAGCTGCTGATATTGCAGCTGCTCCCGACTCTGATTCTGCGGGTTTGTGTCGCCCACCCACTGCTGCTGTGGAGGCTGTTTTTTACCTTGCGTTTTCTGCTGCTGCTGTTGCTGCTGCTGGTGGCCCCGCTGGAGTAACTGCTTGTTGCTCGGCAGACTCTTCGGAACGGGCGATGCAGTCCACGCTTTTAGCGTGTGCCAGGGCTGCTGCTGGTGACCTAAAGCTGCTTGTGTTATTCCAGCTTCTTCGGAGCATCCTCGTTCACATTCCATCTCCATCAGGACTGCCCGAGATGCTCCTGCAGCTGCTGTTGGCTTCCGCGTGTTTCTGATATGTTGAGCTGCTGTCGAGCGTCTCATCGGCTCTGCTCCTACTTTTTCTGCTGTTTTACAAGTGACTGCTGCAGTTGTAGTTTCTCGTGCTGCTGCACTCGCCTGCCTCCTTGTAGGTGCCCGCGCCTTTGCTGTTGCTTCTCTTCTTGCGCGTGTCTCTACTGCCTCGGGTTCGCCCGTTGTTTTCTGCACGTGCGTCTGGTGTTTCTTCTCTGCTGCGACATCGGTGACGTGCACCCCCTCTAACGACCCCTTTTCGGTGGGTACTGGAAGAAGTGCCTTGACCTCCTCAGGCTTCGTCGCAGAGAAGAAGCAACGTTCTTCATTTTTGTGATGTAGAGACGCAGGTGAAGCTGCACTAGCACCAGCGTTATACAATGAGGCAGAGGAGACAAGCGCTGCAGCAGCCGTAGCAGGAGAGGCACCGGGAGCCGTGGAAGCAGCAGCAGGAGCCCCAACAACGGAACACGCAGTCACGAAGGAGAAATGTGCTGCAGTCGCTGCTCGTGTTGTCTTGGATGCAGCCACAGCAGCAGCCGTGTGAGCGACAGCAGATCCTTTACAAGCAGGAGAATTAATAATTGGGGTCATTGCATTTCCAGCTTCACGAAGACAAGCAGCAGGAGCAGCGGTACTCGAGGGCATGCATTTTAAGACACCTGTAGAACAGTTGTTTACATGTGAGCAAGGAGAGGTTCTAGAAGATGATATAGATGGGTGCTGCTGCTGTTGAATGTTTTGAGCCGGCTGCTTCTCCTGCTGCAAATCAGGTGTACGAGCTACGGCAATGACAGTCTCCAGCTGCTTCTGTACCGTTACAGAGGGCTGCTGGTGCCGCTGCTGCTCTGGCTGCTCCGGCTGTCGAGACTGGTGATGCTGCTGCTGGTAATGCGCCTGAGTCAGGTGCTGCTGCTTTTGGTCTTCTTCTTGTTGTGGAAGTGAATTCTGTGTGCAAGGGCAGTGGCAGCAAACAACAGTTTTTCGGGCAGGGGAAGCGGCAGAAAAAACGTGACGCGCGGTGGTCACAGGCTCTACTAGCAGGTAAGAAGCTGGAACGCCGCACACAGGAGCGAGGACAGCCGCCTCTAAGCCCTCTTCTTTCAAATGTCTGCTCCCCGGTTGATGGTCGATCAAGCAGACGAGTCTAGGAATTGCTGGGGCAAGGTGAAGAAGACGTGCTGATGCTTCTTGATGCTCCGTTTGACAGGCGGTGGCTGTTACAGCGCGGCCGTGGCAGGCGCGAGCAGCGGACGATCGGTCGGTAGCAGCAGGTGACAGCTCAGCAGTAAAAGGAAAGACTTTCGAAGAAGCAGGTGTAGTGGCAGGTAGCCTCTGGAGGTTGATTTGTTCGTTTCCAGGAACAGTAAGACCTGCGGCCTGCGCCGTTCTATTTGCGAGAGCGGCGTGCCTGTGGATAGTAACGGGGACAACGGAACCCGGTTTTGCAGCAGAAAAGGAAGACCTTGTGACAAAGGGAAGTAATTTGCAAGTCTCCTGAAGATGTGTTCCGTCGGCTAAAGCAGCAACGAACCACCCAGAAGCGGTGCCATTTGCTTTTGCTTGACGATCTGTATCAGTAGCAACACCAGTATAAGCAGAGGAAACAGTAGCACGAGGCAGACGAGATCCAGCAGAAGAAGCGGCAAAGTCAGCGCAGGGCATTTCAGATGCTGCGTCAGCAGATGCTGCGGCGTCAACTGCAAAACAAGGCTGACAGGTTGTGCTCATTCTGCTGCGAAGGGTTGCTCCCTGCAGCTTGAAATTCTTTCTGTTGCAACAGGAAGTTGCTATTTCAATGCCGTCAAAGAGACTGCAGGAGATTCTTCGGGGAACACTGAAGCTGCGTGATGTGCGTGGTGCAGCCTTCCTATTACAAGAAGAACACGCTCTGCTTCTGTCAAGAAAGTAGTAACGTCCACGTGTGCCCCTTAGATAACCGCCATTGTGGGAGAGCAACTGACTGTACCCAGGGTTTGGTGTACCAGGGGCAGGACACCAGCACGATTCCACTGTCTGTGCTGAAGAGTCTGCAGGTTGACGCGTTATTTGTTTATCTTCGCTGCCTCTAGAGCTGCTGTTCAACAGAGTAGTAGCAGAAAGACAGTCCCAACTTCCGCTTCCGTCAGTGAACGCGTTGGCTTGTCGAGATGATGCTGCTTTGCTGCTGCTGCTGCTGTTGTGGAAGCTTCCGATTCGAAGACAGGCTGTGCTATTGTATTTCCTGCGGATATATCCAGAATTGTCTCTAGGGATCCGATTGCTGTTCTGACGCTTGAACTGTGCTATGTCGTGGACATCAGGGTTGCCGCTCATCTCGGGCTGAGCACTACGTGCTACGTTAGTTGCGGCGACAGCGACGCCAGCAACAACAGGAGTTCTGTGAACTGCAGAACATTCACACATATGCTGCAGTCTCACAAAGGTTCCAGCACCAGCAGTACTTACATTTGCCGCAGTGTCAGCAGGTGTAGCAGAACTCTCAGCGCGAGCGTAATAAGCTCCATGACAGATACACTGTGTATGCGACAGACGCTGCAGTTTCTTCATGCACAAGCAACACACACAGAACGCAGCAGCACCGCAAAAACGCAAGCAGAAGAGCTGGTTCTTGTGGGCAGCGAATCTGGTCGAACACGCGTCACAGCACAAGTGATACCATTAGCATTTGATAATGTTAGCATGTCAGGAAGACAGGGAATCCCCTTAGCAGAGAGTCTACGAAAGATGCGCAGAGGTAGCGGGGAAGGATTCGAGGAGGTATACGTGTCGCAGCAAAAGAAGCTCTGAATCAATCAAAAGCAAAAAAGGTCCGCTGCGATGCCACATATCTGCAGCGGTACACGAGAGAAATATTTTAACACAGATACAAGGATAGTTTTCCTAGCAGAGGCCTCCTACTTTTAATAAAACAAAACGAAGCCCCTACCGGCAGCACTCCATTGCTGCTGAGTGAATAGTTCCTTCTTTGCCTGCCGTTCTTCGGCTTGCAGTTCACCTGGGGATACTGCTGAACTGTTTGCCGTTCCACCCCCTGCTGTAGCCGCCGTCTGTGTCGCTGGTGCTTTGTTAATCCGGTTCCCTGTAAGCGCTTCAGGTGTTTCACCCTCAAGTGTTCGTGTGCGTGAGGGAATTTGGGCAAGGATCCCTAGATCTTCCGCTATAATTCCTTTGATTGCTGTTACAGCATCGGCTTGTGCGGATTCGGCTCCGCCGGTTATCGCGGCTCTTCTCTTGAGTTTGCCTCCCGTTGTTTCCTCTTTTTTCATCTTTCCAGGTTGTGTTGGTTCAAACGCTGTTGTGTCTTCGTCCGCTACTACCTTTGCTGTTGCGTCTTCGTGTTTTGCTGTTGTCGCTTCCACCGGTGCATATCCTCTAATTTCTCTCAGAGCAGCGTATGTGATGGCTGGAGCCGCGTCAGTCTCTGGAAAAACTGTAGGAGTTTTTTCCCATCTTTGCCGCTGCCATATGATTGCAGCACGGAGCAAAGTTGTTCCTGCTGCAGGGACAGCGCCTCCGCTAGATAACAACAGCAGGGAGAGAAGGCCGATGCGGTGTCGAAAAAGCGCTGGATTGCACTGCGTAAGCAGCGCATTCCACGGGACAATGCTGACAGCACATTCAGCCGTAGTAGCGGCACCAGCAGCGCATCCAGCAGAAATCGCAGCAGCATTTTCAACCGCTGAAGTACGAGCAAGAGCCTCGCACAGTCGAAACCCTGCATATTCGACGGTGTCAGTGCCGGCTGCGGCCTCAGCAGCACAGCAATCAGCAGAATATGACGGAACATTAGGAGAATTTGCAACGACGAAAGCGGTAGCAGCTCCAGCAACTGGTGCAAAAGTACCAGAAATATACGCAGCAATAGTAGCCGGCGGAGCAGCAGCAACGCGAGAAAGTGCGGTATCTCTAGCAGCTTCACAATGTGCAGCATCAACGAACGCCTTCAAATTCCCAGCTGGTCGGAAATCGTCTGCTTCAGAAGCAATATCTATAGCAGCGTGCAGACCCGCCGTAGCTGGACCGGCTGGTCCTGTAACACAGGCACTATCAGTGATGTGTGTTGTCGTAGCTTTTTCTGCTGAAAAAGAGCGATTCCTCTCTTGTTTGCATATCCCATTTCCATGTATTTGTTCCAGTTGCCGACGTTCTGCTCCTTCATCCCGCGGCTCAGGCGACTGTTCATAGACGTTACTAGCTGTTAACTTGCCCACCATTGCTGTTGTTGTTTCCGCTGCAGAATGCGCTGTTTCTCTGTCTGTCTCTAGTGTATGGGCAGGTTCACCTGCTATTCCTTCAAAAGCGGATGCTTGTCGTTCTGTTGAGGTGTCATGCGCTGCTCCTCCCGTTGCTGCTTCTTCAAGTGACACTCCTTCCACTCTCGTTTCAAGCGTCAGTACTCGTGATGGTGTGGAGGCTGGTACTGGATCCAAACTGTCTTTTGCTGACAGAATTTTTGAGAATGCTGTGGATGCCACGACATCTACTGGTTCCGCAGCTACAGTTGGCGTTGATAATGAAAGTGCTGGTAAGCGTGCGCCTTCTACAGGTCCCACCTGCATTGCAGCGCTTACTTGAGCTACTGTCCGTTTTTTTGGGGGATTGGGTGCAGGCTCTGCGGAGCTGCAGTGAGGGTTAGTTGGTAGTATGTTGTCGATTCCCTGGGCCTGTACTTCACTTCCGCCAGCTGCCGTGGCTGCTTTGTTCGATTCAGTTCTGATAGTTGTTGCGCGAAGTAATGTGGTTGCCAGCGAGGACACTCCTGGTGTGGTAACTGCTGTTCTGAGGGCTTTTGACGAGGTTTGGTACTTAAGAGATGGCGTTATGGCAGGAACACAGACAATACAGGGATGATAACTACATTCTTCCGTCGTCCGCAGCTTCGCAACTTCAACCCTTTCCCTTCTTATCTCGTTGCCTGCTTCAGCTTCTGGTGCCAGGTCGTTTTGAATTGCTTCTGGTGCTTGTTTTGATGTCGTGAAATGCGTTTGTTTCTGCCGCTGCTGGCGTTGTCTTTGTTGCTGTCGCTGGTGCTTCTGCTGAGATTGCTGCGATCTGTGGTAGTGTGTGTGCAGTCTCTGCCTCTGCTGCTGCCACTGCTGATTTCCCTTTTGCGGCTGCTGTTTCTGTTGGTGTGACTGCTGCTCCTGTGGGATCTCCCGCCGCCGTGTCTCTTTCGGCTCGGTGGAGGTGTTGTCCGCCCGCCTCGCCTCTGGACGCATTGATATCGCCTGCTTTGCGATCGCTCCTGCAGTACAGGCAATCTTAACACTACAAATCTCCCGTTTTAAGCAACTTCTGCTCTGTAAATCAAGCTGCTGCGCACGACGGTGTTGTCTCTGGAGGGACTGCTCCTGTTGAAGTTGCTGCTGCTGACAGTTGTTCTGCTCTGCCTCCTGCAAGTGTGGCTGCTCGTGTCTATGCTGAAGCCGCTGCTTCTGCTCAAATAGGCGGACAGCGCTAGAAGAGGAGGATTTAAAAGAGGGACAAGATCCTAATACTTGGGCAGCAACGGCGACAGAAGGTCCACTACCAAAAGAAGTGCAATAGGAGGAAGACCGCAGTCTCTTTGGTTTTTGCGACTGACTGGAAGGTGCGGACAAATACGTAAACAAGCGCGGCAGTCGAGAGGCAGGTAACACAGTAATATTTAACGACGGCGGCTGTGTGTGAAGAGTGTTCTTTTCAACGTGAGTTGCTGGCGTCGCGTCCGACGGAGCCGTAGTCGACTGTGTCTTCGGGACAGAAGCAACAATAGAAGCAGCAGACTCAAGTGCGCTGTTGCATTGAACATCAGATCCAAGAGGAGCACCGGCAGAGAAAGTGTCATCAGCTGCAGTAACGTTGAAAAGAGCAGCAGTCAAATTCGCCGCGCCAGCACTTGTAGGGCGGTTGTTCCTGACAGCAACGACGGCACTACCACCATTATGAAAAGACGCGCCAGCAGCAGCAGCAGCAACTACAGCGTCCCCAGCATCTAACGATACAATTTTCTGTACAGCAGCTGCACCAACAGCACGACCAGTATGTGTTGGATCACTGCTGCTAATAACACAGGATGAACAATCTGCCAGAGAAAATGAGGCAGCAGCAGTAGACGCAAGCAGTGGAGGCGTCGTCAACGTATCACAGAGAGGCGGAGAATTGACATTATCAGCGCGACGATCAATACTTGTTTCTGGCGCATATTCGGCGTTAGCAATTGCAGCTTTAGTAGTGAAATAGTCAACATTACTTTGAACCGTCTCAGCGCCTAGCGCGGGACCAGAAGTGTAGTATTCAGCTTGCTCTGTCGCAGCTGCGAGAGAAACCACAGCGCTAGAACATGAGAACATATCCGCGACTGTCGTTGCACTAAGGCCAGCACCAGGAGCACCAACAGAAGGAAAGCTATCAATGCGTCCCGTGACAATTGCAGTGTCCACATCTTTGAACACGGCCGAGGCGCACCGAGAGGTAGTCTTTAGGAAGACTGCCGTTGAAGGGGAAGGAGCGGAAGCAGCGCATTTCGCAATAGCGAGGACTGCTTCTTCTGCCGCAGCACAGACGCCCCTATCAGTATCTGCGAGTGAGGAAAGACCATTCTCATCAGCCTGGGCAGCGTCTGCGTTACCATAGGCGTCTCCAGCAGGCAGTCTGAGTGTAGAGAGACCGTACACGTCGGCCTGAGTATCGTCTGCGCTGACGTGGGCGGCTGCTGAACATGCCGCTGCACAAATTGGAGCTGCAGCGGTGGCCGAAGCAGCAGCTGTTGCAAGAGTCTGGCTAGCTTCCACTGCTGTAGGGCGCTCTACAAAATCACATGTTGTCACGGGATGGGGAGACGTCAGAACAGTGTCTCGACAAGATGCAAGGAGAGCACACTGAGAAGGTGACGTTACAGGAGCAGCACTTAGTACAGGCACCGAATTTTCCGGCACCCCAGCAGCAGGAGGGCCAGTAGCCGTCGAATTAGCAACCGAAGGTGGAAGCCCAGGAGATGTTTTTTCAAAGGCACCTGCAGACAGAAACACACTGGGAGTAATAGGAGCGCCTGCTACAGCTAAGTCGTTTCCATGTGCGACAGAGTCAGCAACATCCTGTTCTGCACGCGGCTGACACCTCTCCAGACCTGGCCGTTCAAAATCAGCAGCTGCCGCAGAGAGAGCTTTTGACAAGCCGATCATTCCGGGACTAGCAGGCGGCTCATGAGGAGCGTCATGAGGTAACTGGATGCAGGCAGTGAAGGCGTGGTGCACCCTCTCTTCCCAACAGCCCCTTTGCTGGCGACTGGTGGCCAGCCAGGGTTCAAAGAACGTCGTCGCTGCTGCCGTGATGCAGGACCGCACGATTGCAGTTGTGCACCATGTGCTTCCTCCTTCGTTTCTACCGCACAAGAACCCGCTGCCTTTGCAAAATCGGTGCGACAGTGGTAGCGGCAAAAGCAGCAGTGGTAGTGAAACGACGACGAGCACAAAAGACTTGCGACGTTGACATAGTCGTGGCAGTAAGCGTGTTCAACTCCCCATCCAGCAACGCGGAAGCTGCAGAGACACGATTTTGATGGTTGAGAAAACGTAGAAACTGCCGAGGTACCGGCAGAACGGAGGGAGTCATTACCAGACGAGAGGATATTACAACAAGTGCGAGAAGCAGGATACAAAAACAACATCCACGTTAACAGCAGAAGAAGTAGTTTCAGAGGCAGGTGGTGGCCGGGCACAAATTTTTGTAAACCACGCACCAAGAGCGGGAGGTGTTGTAAACGACGCAAGAGACGATCCCTAGTAGCTCGCCAAAAGGCGGACGTTCCGTATATGAAGCAGTACCGTAGGAAGCAGAAGGAGCAAAATAATCTGGCACCAGGAAAGTTTGCAGCGACAGAAGAGCATAAAGGAGCCACGGACGCCGCCGCCTTTCGACGTAGAAGAGGGACATGAGCAACGCGAGGAGGGTGCGCAGATTGGAAAGGCAGAAGCTGTTTTAGTAATAGGAGGGAGAAACGGAGGAACCTTGGAAGTGGGTTGTGACGCATCACGCTTCATACAATAGTATCAGAAGGTGAAGAACCCGTCGTGAGGAAATATTCAGAAGAGTGCGAGGCTGGTCCGAGCACTGCAAGATCTTGCAAGGCTAGGGGCAGTAAAACGAGTGAGTTGAAAGGGTATTTGCTCTTCGTTGAACGCGAAATCAGCAGGGACATGCCGAACTGGTGCAGCATTGTAGGAAGATTTGCACCGTTGACTCACAGAGAGAGAGGAGCCCCTGCAATGAGGGATCGACGAGTTAACAAGCGCACTAGCACATGATTCTATAAGTGCGCGATTTGGTGACGGCTGAGCCGGCGGACTACTAGTGAGGCAGGCGCACGCTTTGCTTGCAGTTGGATTCCTGATGTCGTCAGCGCGAGCTGCGCTACAAAGCATTCTCTTCTCTATCGACGCTAGCTGCGATGTGGGAAGGGCCTCCTAGGAATGCAGTGCCGCCTCATGTCGGCGGAAAGACAGCTGTAACTGTCAAGGCATTCTCCTCGGTTGTCATTTTGCACACTACCCGACAGTTCGCTGCCGGAAGGAGCCATGTAAAGACAAGCAGACACGTTACTCAATCCTTTCCTTCGGCTGCTGCTGACGTCCATGTGTGTGTTCCACAGAGACCTTGTTGAGACGTTGTCTGCGGCACGCTGGCGCGACTGACCGAAGTGCTATTATTTTTACCCAAACCATGGCCGCTACAGGTTGCCACTTGACCTTCAGAGGAAGTCCTGTTTCTGGCGGCAGCACTTCTACAACTGCGGCTCACACTTTCACTGATTCTGCCAAAGTCGTTGTCGCCGCATGCGCTGCAGCCGACAGTTCTAGGGAGCACATCTGGTGTGAAACTCGGCAATGACAGAGACAGATGACCAGAGCATGCGCAGACCGGAGGAGTGGCCGTCTGTCCTTGTTGCTCTCTCATGCGCGTTGTCACAGTGCCGGAGGTGACCGAATCGCCGCCGAAAGTGCTACTCGTACTGGCGGTCTGGTAGCAGTAGTACGTGTTTTCCATCCACTTGGTGCTGGTACCCTTGTAGCATGTGGTGGCCATCGGTGCACTGGTGCGCTAACCGTTGACGCCGCAGCAATAGCGTGTACTTCTGTCTCTGCCTGGCTAACCAAGTGCTTTTGTAAGACTGCTGTCGGCTCGTGACACCTTAAAACAGATCGATCTGCAAGGGTTCGTGTCCAACCTGCTGCTTCTTCCACAATTGTAGGTGAAGCTGCAGCGCCATCTGTCGCTGGTGCAGGAAGGTGCCACCCAGCTGAAACAGATTTGTTCCTCCTCTCGGCCAGAGCACCCAAACTGACCGCAAACTACGACTTTGCATCTGCAAGACGCCAAATGGATCCTGCAGTTGCTCCACTTTAGCGGTTATGAAAACCCCTTCTAGGGGACAAAATATTTGTAGGGGAAGTGGTACCGTCCATGTCGTCACTCTTTGAGTGCTCTACTATTTCCCGCTCAGCAAAAACACTCCCTGTTAGAGCGACTGGAATCGCACATGCTGCGGTGTCTGAACGGTACCTCCTTGCTGCTAGTTCTGTTGCCGCACTTTTGCACAATGCACGTATTTAAAGCCGCACCCGAAAATCCATCTCGATTAGAAGTCTCGCCAGACAGTGCAGCGGAAACATGTGCTACTGATGCGTAAGACTTGTTAATGACTACAGGGGCAGGAACGGATTCGGGAGGTGTATGGCGTCCTTCTCTTCCCGATGCGGCAGCTACTCTTTTCGCCCACGTGGACTAGAAGCCAAGTCCACGTCGACACAAGCTGATGTACGACATATAGCGTACGTGCTTGAATATCGTTAGCCGTGGCCCAAATAGCCAAAGCGACGAGGTGCAGACACCGAAACCAGAGCAGCACCATGTACTTTTCAGGTCATGCCGGTCGATCAGAATAGATGAAATGATGCACATCATGCTCCAAGTGGCTTCAGCAGATCTTGCAGACGCAGTGCGGGGGGAAAGAGGAGTGGGCGTGGTCAGTGTTGGATATCTCCTGACTTGAATACACTTCTGGTAAACGTAAACAAGTACATGTGGAGGCTTGATAACTATTATAGGTACTCTCTATTCACGACTTGTTTTTAGGAAAAGACATTTTCCGCAGGTCAAGCGATCTCTTCTCGCAAGTTTTGGCTGAACGTACACATGGTAGACACCCCCTGTTTGGCGACACAGACATTAGACTAGAGTTGAACAACGCATTTCCGAAAAGCAGCAAAAGCGCCTTGCTTGTCGGTCAGATCCGTCAGTGCTGCAGCTTTTCTAATCTCCTCCGCCGAGCTCTGCTCGTGAGCAAAGTAGGAAAACAAGGGATGGAGACATGGGAAAGCCCAGGATTGTTGTACATTTCGCATCATTGGTGGGGTCACACGCGATACAAGCATCGAATGCTTGCATTGCGCCACCGGTGTTTCACGGTATTGTCTCCGCATATAAGCTTCATGCATCACTTAGCAGAGGCATCACACATATATGTTCCTGTGTAGCCATATGACAACGTAAGCCATGAATGCGCAGCAATTGCAGAGATGTACGTCGAAAACTATAGACTATTTCGCCCTCCACTTTCCGGAGCACGTCGCACTCACCTGGATGTGCAACGCGGCCTGGTGATCCTTGTAGCCAAATAGTTTTCGTCAATAGCTGCCCCCACTTTGTGTGCTGAGGTATCTGAACATGCTTGAACTATTCGGTCTCCGTGTGTTCAGCTCCTGATATCATCTTGGTTTCTTGCAGAGGTGAAGGTGAAGATCGAGCATCTGTGTGTACACGTTTGCGAGGCCCAGCTTGATAGTGCCGCACGCAAAGAGTGCTTGCCTAACGGGTCATGCATGCATGAGATACGCTGCCCGTCGGGCCATTAGCCTCTTTCGGCTGCCAGTAATTTTAGTCAACACTCAACCTCCCTGCCTACAAGGTGAAAAGGGGGTACAGTACGCGAGTTATGCTGCTTTGTACGACTGTCCTTTCGGGGCTGCTCTCGGACCCCCTACAAAACTTTGCGGGCGAGCTGTTCATCTCAGCTGCCGCTGGAATGCCGGATCAGCACAATAATTACTTGGGCCACTACGGCAACATAGGAAGACGGGCGAATCCAAAAGTCAGCTGTAAACAGTTAAGTGTAACTTTATAACTGCACTTCCTCTAATGCGCTTCATATAGCACTTGATTCCGTCCCAGATGTAGGGAAAGGAGGATACTGATATATATATATATAATATAAAAACCAGATTTAGCAGAGTTGTTTGTGGGTCAAAGGTAAAGGTGCGAAGGGTCGCTTGATATGGATGATTTAAAAGAGGAGCTAAAAATTGAGGTACTGCTCGAGAAGCGGGGGTGTTTAGAAAGGGGCTTATAATGGCCGTAATGCAATCGTGGACGCTGTAGTGATCCTGCACGATACATTGACTGCACGGGAGAACGACCTGCGGAACTACGGGATCTTAAGGTGAGTCGTGTAGCTGCAAGCCGTATCACTCTCCTGCAGTGTGACAAAGCAGTACGCTGACCACGTGTAACGTCACCACACGGAGAGTCCCAGAAGAGAAAACTTAATTTGCGTTCGCCCTGCTGCAGAGCTGCCGCGCTTGCGGAGACTGAGTGAAACCCACTTCTACGTGTGTCTCATCGAGCGAGAAACTCTTCAGTCGTACGCCTTGACAAAAAGGATCTCCATGTGTGTTAAGCTATACAGCGCCCGGAGTGGCAGAAGGATATAAGCAGCAGTTCTAACTATCATATTTGTATTTCTGCGAAAGCAGAAGCACGCACAAGATACTGTTAGTCAGTACTCTATTGAGGTGGACCTCGGATGCAAGTATGAATGTTCTTTTCTTGAACGCTGGTAGCTACTCTGTCGAAACGTGTCGCGAGTATCGGACATTGTGGTCCGCGTGTGCCGGTAGTGACGCTAAGTAATGTTACCGCAAGTGTAATCTTGTTGCGGTGTGACATGAAAGTAGAGCTTTCCAACGTACAGGACAAACTGACTATCCGCGTATTGACCGCAAGCTTCCTAGTGGGATATTAAAAGCTTCACTTACTACGGTGCAGGAGAACACAAACCATTCACATAACGACCAGCCGGGCATCTGCAACGAAACTCACCTTTCGCAATTGAGACGTATGTGAGCCCCACTTATTCAGTTGAGAATTAGCTGGACAGCTAAGCGTGGAAACCCTAGTCTTCACAGCGTATGGGGTGGATTAATTTTCTGGACGGTTGTTCCACACATTCGAAACCGTAGGTAGGTTTTGCGCTTAAATCTGACAACGCTACGCGGCGCCGTGTTCTGCGGCGCAGAATTTGTGAACACCAATAAAACACGTATAGAGAAATTCGTTGTTGTGAAAGAGGACACAGAGATCTCTTTAACTATTCTACCAAGTGTCTGTTCGTAAAACTCGACAACCGTACAACGACAAAAGTTTGCGACATTTGGTACAACACGACTTAGGTGGCACTACTGTAGCTCGGATAAACTCCAGTACACGCACAAATAGGCTTATATACTGGAACATACTTACGCAGATGTCTCAGGTGACAAGCGTACGTCACCGTATGTATCAAAAAAAAACAAGGACGTGGTGTGGCTTCCAAACATCCAGGCAAACGCTTGGGTGACGCTCTTCTTTAGGGCTGAAGTTCATGGCCGCCTGCCACTGTATGCCCCGTAACATACCGAGCAGCCACATGAACGTCCACAACGATACGATAGGTCCTCAACCAAAGCACTACTTTGTGGATGGGGTGAAGTCGACGTTTTGGAGGTCGGGATTCTAGTGTTCTCTTTCCTCCTGCCTCGCAGACCTCTCCGCGGTTCTCTTTACTACTTGCATCGGCGAGTGGACATTTTGTTGTGTTCTCCCTTCGAGTCGCACCTCCCTCAAATGTAAACACGCATACCTATGAAGGATCCGCTGTGTTTTACAAACTGTTCTTCTGACGACGAGCGTCTTTATACTTTATGTACCACAAAATGGGCACTGGAACACATTTGGACTCCACTCTTCCAATATTATCAGCGGAGTCTCTGGGAGCAGAGTTCCCCCAGAACACGCTTGTACCCTGGTGTCTGCGTCCTCCGTCTCACGTGTCGAAGAGCCTTACTCAAAATGTAAGTTCACACAGCATTTACCCATCTAGGCAAACTTTTCTCAAATCCTTCCCCGCCGACTCCCAGTCGAGACTATCTTTTCTCCTATTTGTTCTCTGCCAGCTCTAGCTCCATCCTGAAGTGCTGCGCCTTCTGCAGACTTTTCCCAATGTCATTCGTGAGGCAAGCGAAGACGCATGTGCGCGTTCGGAAAAGCAATATCTGCAGGCCGTTCTTTTTTGGGAGCTTTGCTGCTTCTGTGGCTACTAAAATCTCCTTTAGCCTCAGGCAGTGCAGTATTGGCTCCTGCAGTCTCACTCGCCGCTTCCAGTCGATTCGTTTACGAAAAATGAAGTTCCCTCAGGCTTCGAAAAGTTTGTTTGTGCGACTGCCTCAGTGGTCAAGTTTGCTCCAAGATAATCGGAGGCATTCGCCAGAGCCTGCTCCATCACTCCCGGAGAGCTGTACAGCATAGACGCAAAAACGGAAGGCCAAGAATCGCTATTCCTGCCAAGATTGGTTTCCTGAAGCGCCACAAGTCGGCGAGAAGTTGAGCAGTAAATTTTGGTGTAGGAGCCGCTGTGACGTCTCTCTGAATTTCTTCCACAGACGTCCCGCGGCTCGTTGAACGTTTTCAGCAACTGCGTCGAGATCCTCGTCCTTTACTCTTGAGCCTTTGGAATAACGTCGGGATACCAGAGTAGCAAGCGTTGCAAGAGCTAGGCCCGCTGATATCACCCCTATCACGCGTGAAGGTCTCTGCGCATTTTTTGCAGTTGGAGACTGCTATGTGTCTGTCTTCGGGTTTGTGTCGCTCTCCGTCTTGAATGTGTTGCCACATCCCGAGTTTCCTGTGTAAGCTCAAGCGCTGCTGGCAGTTCTGAGCCGTAGAATTGTGATTACCAGCCTCCTCATTGTCTCCGTCGAAAAACCCGGAATTCAGGAGCTGGTCCGGTGAATGTTCCATGTGGTCTACTTCTGTTTGGCCAGGAATTTGTACACTTCTTTCTGCTGGATGGCGACCGGTGCGATCGAACTGCTCCTCAAGTCGAGCCGCTGAGGCGGCAGTCGGCTGCGCGCCAGCAGAGGCCGCGCTCACTAGGATCACAAGAGACACTGTGAAAAAGAGACAAGTTTTGTGTACCTGTCCATTTCTTCGTGTATACTTCTCATGTCCCTGCTCTTGCAAGAGGAAGATCCAGCAAAAAGTGCAATCACGGCTTCAAGAGGTGCCATTTTGGTGGCAAATCCGTTAACGGGCGTCCGTAGAGAAGCTTGTATATAAAGAACGGTGCAAATAACTGAAAGTGTGGACAGTCGTAATCAATATCTACAGCGTAAGGCTA
>CATKUM010000507.1:0-29457 GCA_949786405.1 Onychomys arenicola
GCTGTGAGCTGTTGTTGTTGCCTCTGCGGACCCTTGCTGCTCTGTGTTGACCTCGCAGGGAGGTGGGTGGGGATCACGCTGTGTCCGGGGGGACCTCTCCTCTTACCCGCCTGCTGCTGCAAACGTTTTCCCGCGCTCTCTCCTGCTGCTGCATCTGCTGCTGCCGGGGGGGGGGGGGGGGGGGGCCTCTACTGACTGCTACTGGGTCTGCTACTATTTTGTTGCTGCTGTTGAGGCTCCTGCTGTTGCCGGAACTGCTGCTGCTACTGGGTCTGCGGCCGCTACTGGGTCTGCTGCTGCTGCTGCTGCTGGAGCTCCCCGAGTGACCATCCACAGCAGCAGCAGCAGGACAGCCTAGGCGAATACTGCAGCACGCCTGCAGCAGCAGGAACTTATCAGCTGCAGCAAAGCCTTGTTGATGCTAGAAAAGTTCGGGTAGGAGTAGGAATAGTAATAGGAGGAGGAGTATCGGGGCCGGGGGGGCAAGGCAGGGTCTTGCGAGCAGCAGAAGAGAAGGCTGCAGCGAGCTGTCGAGTCGCTGTGCTCGTTGGTGCGGGAAGCACCGCCTCAGCAGCAGCAGCAGTAGATGAAAGCACTACAACAAGGACAGCAGAAGCTGCAGCAGAAGCTGCAGCAGAAGCTTCAGCACATCAGCAGAACATGGAAGGAAATTTCTGTTGCTACTGTCGTGTAGCAGCAGCAAAGCTCCTTTCGTTTTACTAAGAGATTAGCACGCACAGCCCAGAGAGAGAAGACCTTCTAAAGCAGCAGGCAGCACTGTACCAGAGGCGCAGCAACCGCAGCACTTCGCGACAGCAGCAGCAGCAGCGTAGTAGCAACAAGGCCGCTATTCGTAGTAGCACACGAAGCAGATACGCATATACGCCTTCGATGCGGGGGACTACTGTTGCTTGAAGTGCAATGTCTCGTTGCTGTAGCAGTAATGATGTGGATCTCCACCAGTTGCTTGGAGTATGTATGGGACGGTGCAGTGCAGCTGCAGCAGCAGCGCGCTGCTTCTGGACATGAGAAGACCGCAACAGCAGTCACTGGGTAACAGCAGCAGCAAGCAGCAACAGCAGCAGGTTGTCCTCGAGAGAGAGCCAAAAGCAGCCCTCCTGACTCTTCTTCATTCGCAGTCGCATGCTGCAGTACACTCCTCCTTTGCAGCGATTCTCCATGTATATAACTACCTCAACATATATCTACCTATCTATATCTCTATGTATATGTGTATATCTCGGCATCTAGTATACGTGTATATGTGTATGCGCATGCGGATATATACGTGAATATTCCACGTACGTGCTCCTGGTGGGAAGGAGCAACTCTCCAACTGCGAAGTAGCGCTGTGCACTCAGCGTCAGGAATCTAGCAGAAGAAGAAGGTCACCGACGGCGATGAAGCAGACCCGCTACTGCAGAACTTGACGAACAGCAGCAGCAGCAGCAGTACCAGCAGGAATAGGCGCAGGACCAGCAATAGGCGCAGGTGCAGCAGTAGGCGCAGCAGCAGCAATAGGCACAGGAGCAGCAATAGACCTGCAGCAGCAATAGGCACAGGAGCAGCAACAGGCCAGCAGCAGCAATAGGCACAGCACTAGCACAAGAGGGAATCGTCGCAACAGCAGCAGTTTGGCAGCAGTGTGGGACGTAGGAACAGTAGACGAAGACTCGGACGCAGAGCACTTTGAGACTGAGCTGCTGCAGCAGCGGGAGGAAGTATATAGTGCCCCAGATTGTAGGGCCGGCAAGAGCAGCAGCAGCAAGAGCAGCAGCAGCAACAGCAGCAGCAACAGCAGCAGCAGCAACAGCAGCAACAGCAGCAGCAACAGCAGCAACAGCCTCTTCTTCGACATCGTCAGCAGCAGCTACAGCAGGGGCACCTGAAACGTATGCAGCAGCAGGATCACCTCAGTGGAGATCGCGCGTTAACAGCAAGAGCTGCACTCTTCTGACAGACAAACGTGCACCTGCGAAACCCATCTAGAGTCCGCGGCAGCAGCAGCAGCAGCTGAGCTACAACAGGCATCAGGAGGACGAGCCGCGGAGCAGCTTCACTATCTAGCCAGCAGCAGCAGGATATGGATGGTCTGCTGATGGGGCAGCATTTGCAGATCTTCGCACCTTGACGACACAAGAAGAAGTTTCGTGAACATGGAGATCGCTGCGGAGGACGATTTCACCCCTGACTTCGCTGTCCATGCAGCTCTTGGTCAGTGAACCAGTAAATGCGGTGTACGTACACCTAAAAAGCGTCACCGCATGAATGTACCACTTCAACGTGCATATGTGGTGTACGTACACCTGAAGAGCGTCGCTGCATGTACCTATACCACTCCGCAATGAGATCAGCACGCATGTGTCTGCGGTGTACGTACACCTGAAAAGAGTCTCTACATCCACCTCTAACACTCCGCAAAAAGGAGAACAACATGGACGCGTATACGTACACGAGTGAGCTGCAGGCCACGTCGAGACATAACCATCGCCCTCTATACATAGACAAGTCTGCTATATATATATATATATATAAAGAGAGAGGGAGAGAGAGATGAGTGGAGAGGTATACATGGTTGTGCAAATACACCAACATGTCTCTACGTGGATAAGAGAGAAAGAAAGACTCCGTGTGAGCTGTGCTGCCGTGGTGCACTCGAATGTGCTGCTGCATAGAGAGCGAAGAGAACGCAGGGAGCTACCGACACCTGCACGCCTACGTCCTTCTACACATATACTCCTGTTTCTCCAGTATCGCCTCCCTCTCTTCCCATACCATATAAACCTTCTCTCTCTTTTTCTCTTTCCCTCTCTCTCTCTTTATAGATGTATATATACTTATATACGTATACATACGTACGTGCATCTATACACGCATATATATATGTATATCTGTCCATATATATCTATATATATTTAGATATATACATTTCTATATCTATATGTACATATATATATATATATGTATATATATATATATATATATATATATATATATATATATATATATATATATATATATATGTATGCGTATCTGTGTCATGTATATAGATGTGTGTCGGTAGACTAGCTCTGTGTACAGTTTGCGGTCCAGGTTGTATCTCAGTGTGTATCTGTGGGTCTGCATGCCTTTTTTAAAGAGATGAAGAAGAGAGGTGCTCGGAAATAATGATGATGACTTGCTGCTGCAGCGCGTGAATGGGGTGGTTCTTCTATGGTTAATTGCAGCACTTCACTCCGTGGAACACCTCAGAGACACTCTCCGCCAGAGGCAACAGCAACAGCAGGTGCAACAACAGCAGCAGCAGCGGCAGCAGCAACAACAACAGCAGCAGATGCAGCAACAGCAGCAGATGCAACAACAACAGCAGCAGCAGCGCAAGGAGGAAGAGGTGAAACAGCAGCTGTCTTTACCGACGGAACAGCAGCAGCAGAGCCGCTCGTGTTCGTCGTTGCCTGCAGAAGCACGTGACAAACGAAATGAAGAAGCGTCAGCAGCAGCGTCAGCAGCAGCGGGACTTTTAGAAGTAGCCCCAGCATTGGAGGCAGCTCCAACAGCAGCAGGTGTTGCAGCACAGGCAGCAGCAGAATCAGCACTTTCTGTATGCGGCCGTACACTCCGCACGTGGGATAAGCCAGCACTGAAGTCTCTATATGCAAAGCACCAGGTGCAGCCTCTACTGGGGAAGCAGCAGCAGCAGCAGCACTGGCGACAAGAGCCGAAACGTGTTTCGCTGCTGCCCGAGTATCTGCGCTCAGTAAAGGCATTTCTACACGCTGCTACCAATGCCGCTGTTGTTGCTGCGGATGCGGGAGCATCTGTTGCTACTGATACCACGGTCACTGCACCCGCAGCTGGTATCCGTACTGTTGCTGCTGCTGATGAGATAGCTGCGACAAGCGGCTCGAGTCACCGTGCTTCGGCTCATCCTGCACGTCCTGCTGATGCCAATGCTGCTGCTTCTTCTGCAAGTGATGCTACTGCTCCAGCTGCTCATGACGATCGTGGAGATGCTGCTGCTGCTGCTGCTGCTGCCCGCGGTACTGCCTTTCACAGTGCTGCTGCTGCTGCTGCTCTGCATGCGGAGCGTGCTGCTGCTGCAGCTGGTGCAACCAACTTTGAGGAAGAGGTGATGCTGGTGCTGGGGAACGTTAGTGCCGATTTGGTAAGCAGACGCATCAGCAACGCTCAGCAGCGAAAGCAGCAGCAGCAGCAGCAGCCCCAACCAGCAGCAGCAACTTGTGATGCCATAGCTAGAGGGAGCAGCAGAATAGATATTTGGAGAGCAGCAAGCACTCGCTGAGTACCCGCTGGTGACTGCACGACTGCTGAAAAAGCAGCAGCAGTACCCGCGGCAAAATACCTACTGATAGAAACAGCAAGAAGGCAGCAATATGCTGGCGCACACAAGTCAGCAGCAGAAGCAGCGACAGCAGGAGCAGGGACAGCAGGAGCAGGGACAGCAGGAGCAGGGACAGCAAGAGCAGGGAAAAAGCAGTCGCGGAGGAAGACAGCAACTCGATGAAGCAGCAGCAGCAACAACCACGAGCAGTAGTCCTGCAACAGCAGCAGCCTCCGTAGTCATGCAGAGACAGCAATGCACGATACAGTCTGAAAGATTGTTTGTCTAAAAGATCTTCAGGCAGCAGCATGGCCGCAAGTCGCGATGCCTCATGGATAATCATGTGGGTATACAGTATGAATCTATTAATTATTATAGGTGGTGCTATGCCTCAGCTGCAGCAGCGTTGGGCATCGGCAGGGTAATACTAACCGCAGCGTAAGGACGTGTTTTACATGGATTTGGCGGCGCCCCAGCAGAAGCAGCAGACGACCTGTAGCAGCAGAATGAGCAACAGCAGTGTGAGGAGCAGCAGCAGCAGCAACATAGCAACAGAACCAGCAACAGCAAGAGCAGCATAGTTAGCAGTAGCAGCAGGAGCAAGGTTATTAACAGCCACAGTAACCAGATTTGGTGAAGAAGCACAAGCGGTAGCAGCATACCCATGAAGCTCTGACACTTTGCTGTTGTTGGGCTGCATGCGTTTCAGGACAGCGTGGCTGCCGCTGTGGGATACGCGATGCTGCTGGAAGCCTGTCGCTTTCTGCTGCCAAGCAGTGAGCAGCAGTCCGTTGCTCTCTCAGCACGACAGCTGCAGCACCGTCGCAGAGACGCAGCAGAGCAGCAGCAAGAGACAGAGGCAGGGCAACGAACAACGTGGAAAGAAGAAAATCAACAGCCTTCCAGACTTCAACTGGGTTGTGGATGCCTGCGCTTCATACCCGTTGTTAACTGCGCAGCTGCAGACTTCAAGCTGCGTCCCCAAGTAAATGCGTTTCTATCTCTCCGCGGTCGGTTCTCTTCCGTCTTCCTCCCTGAAGCCACTTCATCGTCTTGCGTGCAGATGCATCCTTTGCGCCTCCGTACTAATTTCCACAGACACTTGTTCGTCTTTGACGGGCAGATGCACTATGCAAAGATATTCATCTGCTCATATATATATATATATATATATATATATATATATATATATGCGTCTACATGTGGAGGTGCACAAGGACTCTGATATAGTAGTCTGCTGCTGAAGTGTTTCTGCTGTTTCCCTTTGCTGCCGCTTCTGCTGGTCCTGGTGCGGAGACAGCTTCTGCTGCTATAGTTGCTTCTGCTGCTGTGCTATTATAACGTCTTCCAAGGCTCTGTGCGGGATTGAACTGCCTCTACTCGCCGCAGATGTTTTCCCGCTTCTTTCTTTCTTTCATCTTCTGCCTCCCTCTGTTCTTGAAACCTGTACTCCTCCTCGGAAAACACGTCTACATTTGAATTGAAGGGTATCTACACCAGCTGCGCCTGCATCGTTTGCCAGATATATATATGCAAGCGAGGTCACTATAGATGATAGCAGAGAATACTACAGACTTGCGGAAACACATATAGCCACATCGCTTTCTCTTAGTATATAGATGCATTAGTTTACACCTATATATATATATACATATATCGGCGAAGGCGTGAATGTAGAGTATATCGAAGTCTCGTTCAAGACTACTCTGCTAGAGGCGGGAAGGTTTCTCTGGCACTGTGGTCTCTGGGGGGTTTGCAGATTGATTGGTGGCTGGAGAAGACGCTCGGGGCGTCCTCATCACAGATCCCTTTTCTCTTTGTAGATTCGAAATGTATAGCAGCAGTAAGTCTTGTCTATCTGCAGAGCTGCTCCTGCTGCAGCTGCAGACCCTCTTCGACGTCCTTCTGCGTCCCAAGTGTTGTCTTTGTAGCGCTTATTGCAATCACTCTGCTCCTGCACCTTTCTGCTGCCTATATCACGCCGCCAGCAGCTGCTGCTCGTCTTTCTGCACATGCAGCATCATATAACTGCAACAGATATGCACGTAATTGTTTCAATGTAACAAAAGTATCCAAATTTCTATCTGTCTATCTATACGTATGCCTATGCATCTCTCTCTATTCAATGTACATATATATATATATATATATATATATATATATATATATATATATATATATATATATAGTACGTGGCAGTGCCTGACGCCAACGGTTTCAGAGGACCTGTTTGCTGCTGGAGATTATAGTTACTTGCCTAGCACTGATGTATCCAGATGTTCCTCTCTGGCTCGTTCTCGCTGTCTTGCGGCGTTTCATATGCAGCTGAATTTGCTGCTGTTCTCTCACATGACTGTGCATCTTCCCTCTATCACGTCTCCTGATACGTCGCTATCATCCATTTCTCAGTTGGAGTACTCCGTGCTGCTGTTGCGGTTGATCCCCCACCTATTGCTGTTCCGGGCGCCCCGGGGGGCTGGGTGGCTACTGTTGCGGCAGTATTTGCTGTGCTGCAGTCCCTGCTGCTGCTACTGTTGCTACCTCGTTTTGTTGGTGAGAGGCAACGTCTGCTGCAGCACTTTCTGATGCTCTTCTCTGCACATCTGCTGTTGCTCCTGCTCTGTAGCCTCTGCGACTGCTGTTAAAGACGCTGCTGTCGCTCGTATGGCTACGTGAGGAGCAGCATCTCAAGCTGTTGCATCCTCGGCTGCTGTTCCTCCTGCAGTGCATGCTGTTGCAGCGCCTGTTGCTGCTGCGTTTCCTCACTGCTGCGTCTTGTCTTGCTGCTGCATCAGCTGCTGCTCTAACTCCTGCTACTGCTGTATTTGCTCTCTTTAACTGCTCTTGCTGCTGCATCTCGTGTTGCTGCTGCCGTCGTTGGGATTGTTTATGTTCTTGCTGGTTGTGAGCTGTCTCATGTGCGACGAGTATGAAACACGCTGAGCAGCAGAGTGAGCGCACACGTGTTGCTGTTTCTCATGCTGCTGCTGCGACCGCTGGTGCTGCTATTCTGGTGGCTGCAGTGACGGCTGCCAGGACTGCAGTGGCTGTTACTGCTGCTGAGGCATGTAGAAGCCAGTGTTGCCGTGGCTGCAGTTGGTGCTCTCTTGACGTTGCTGTTGCTGCCTTCTACATGGGGGTTCCTGCTGCTAAACACTCCTCGTGCTGCTGCCTCCTTGGCGTCTGCTGCTGTGAGTTGTCACACTCCTGGTATACAGGAGACCCTCATGGCCGCGGCAGAGCCGCAGCACAAGCAGCACTCAACAACGATGTCCGGTTCTGCTGCTGCCGCAGTATCGAAGACACATCTAAAGCAGCAGCAGCGGCTCTGAGCAGCCTTCCAAGTAGTTTTCTTTCGCTGCTTGCCTCCACAGTATGCACGCCTGAACTGCTTTGCGTCGCCACGAAACTATGCTACAGAAACAACAGCAGCGAACCAAATTTCTGTGTACTTGAATATATTCTCGCTCTCTCCCTCGACACGCACATTACGCGTGGAGGCTTCAACATGCGTGGTCCGGTCTCGGTGACTGTTGAAGAGTAACTGGTGCAGCTGCGCCAACTAGTCTGCAGCGGCAGCAGCTACACCATCACAGCACAAACACGTTTCTCCATAGGTGCCTCTACATGTACACACATATCATTACTCTCAACAATATATACATATATATATATATATATATATATGTATATCGCTACACACGCATACATACGGACACATCTCCGTATATTGTCTCAAAAAAACTCCCTGTAGATACGTCGATGTATGTGTGTTCGACGGTGGACGACGGATGCTCTGGTGCTGCAGCTGGTTGAGCCACGCGAAAAAGAAAAAGGCGTGCTGCTCTGTCTTGTCGATCACAATCTACTCGCTCCTCAGCAGAGGCGGTGAGCAGCAGCTGTGCACACTCGGCCGCCAGGTGACTGGCGCGGGAACACGCAGCAAAGCTTTCACTCTGCTGCAGCACACATAGCCAATACATATTATTGCATATGTACACGCATATCAGAAACATGTATACTCCGATCCTGGTCGGGCAAGCTCAATACTCGACAGATGTCTCCAGACACAGTCTCTTTAGACGTCTTGACACAACGGCGTATACACTCGTCTCTCTGTAGGAGGCGTACGCACGCACACACAAGTACGTACTTAACGTTTTTCTGGAATAAACGCTTATAAATATTAGTGTGTATCCTTAAATGAATATGTATGTATATACATTAATATTGTAGTTTAGCGTCGGGGGGGGGGTGTGTGGACAGATGCGCGAATGAACAAACAACGCCTACATTCCCTTTAATGAGGGATTTGTAAAGCAGGTCATTCGTGTGCAGATGCTTAACAGAGACAACGGACCGCTAGTCGTGCACTTCCTGTCTTGAGATGTAGGACTGGTGCAGAGGCACCAAGCATAGAAACCTAATTTCAGTATATCTGCCGCAGACGGTGTCCCTCCACATATCCTACACCTTCTTCTTCTTCTTCTTCTTCTTCTTCTTTTCCGAGGAGTACAACCGCTGTTGATGATCTTTTCGCCGGGTGTACGTACACCCCAGGTTTTCTTTACAGGAGCAGAAGAGAATAGAACAATTTCTACGTACAACCAGGAGGGTACGTGCTGGTGCATTTTAGATGCATATCGTACCATAAATCAATGGTATAGGCGAAACAAGAAACCTCATCTCCACAATGAACACTCTCCCAGAAAAAAGCGTTTTCTCAGATTCCTTCGCACAAGAACACTTCTTCCATCAACCAGTTGCCGGTAACGACGGTGTGTACATACACCTGGTCGCTGGCTTTTTTTGTGTTGAAATGTGCTTCTGCACATGCTCTACATCCCCGCCGAACGGCTGCTGCTGTTTGCAATTCTCTTTTTGTAGCCTGCAGCAAAACGTCGTCTCTGTGCTCGACCACCACGCCCTCGCTCCAGGAGCAGCAGCTGATTTAATGCCTTGTTTAGCTGTAGATGTGGCAGGGCCGTCTATTGGCTCTGCCTCCACTCTAGTCACTCATCTCGTAAGTTATCTCATGTCAGCGAACTCACGATCACTAAAACCTTTTGGATGCCAATGTGCACACGCACATACATAGGTCTGCCTATCGATGTTTATAACTGCATGCATGTGAGTAAGTCACTGGCTCTACACTGAGGCACGTAGTACAGGTTCCAGTTGTAAGTGATGCTAGATGAAGATAAAGAAACTTCGACCCGTATTGATGCGGAAATGCCGATATGAAACGAAAGGAAGGTATATGTATAAATTGACCTACTACCCTGAGTTGTGCCGATTCCCTCATGCTCTTGTCTCACTCTACTTTCATTAACTTTGCAGTAGCTCTGCTGCTCACACGTACATGTATATATGTATATGTGCGTATTTAAATGATATACATCCCTACGGATATATGTCAATATGTCCGCCGCCGTGATCTTCATCTCTGTCTTCTACTCGGTCTCACGTTCCACGTGGACAGGCATCACTCACCTTCAGTGATTCTCTGCAGGTAGGAGTGAGAGAGTATCCATCTGTTTATCTACTCATACATAATTCGCAGAGTGTATACACATGTATATGCACGCTTTTCACTACATGGATTCTTGTTAGAAGGGACATGTATCCAAGGAGACTGACCTCTTCGCACACGCGCACGATGGACGCTCCTTCGCGGAAAACGGACTAGCGTTTCTGCGGAGGACTATTGCCGGAGATCAGTAGATCATGCAAGAAGCATGTTGTAGTGTCCCTCTCATTACGAAGCCAAATTTTTTTCATCTCATTAATGGACGTGTAGACACATGTAACTACAGAAAGCATTCAAAAAGACTTCACGTAGAAGTATAGATGAATTGAGCTATCTATAAAGACAAAGAGACATAGATGTATTTTCTTATTGGTGGTGACAAACGTGTATACACGCGCGAAGAGGTCACCACAGACAAGAGTACCTGCGATATCCCTATACAAATCTTTAGCTATTCTGTCCATCTCGCTGCTCAGGTGATGCAGCTTCAGTCTGCAGAAGCGACAGCAGCAGGTGGAGGGGTCGGCTTTTCTTCTTCTCCGCTGCCAGTGGATGCCCTACAGCTACTGCTAGGTGCCATCGTAATAGGTACGAAGCATGGAGCGGCTCTGTCTCTATGTCTGACAGCCCCCTTCATATGCTTTTCTCTAAACTCTTATTTCATTATAGCGTCAGTAGAAGGTAATTATCGATTCCAAATAGCGGTAAGCAGCTCTTTGTGCTTTTCGTCTCTGCACTAGCAGACGAGACATTGAACGTTAGACGCAGCAGCACTAAAGTGAGATTAACAACTACTTGCATACGCGTGATGATATAGAAGGGGAACACACAGGTGGAGGAGAGAGAGTCTTTTCGCTTCACTACTGAAGCCCTTTACATAGAAGGACGTGACTAAGTAGCGATAAACAAGTGACTGTGTATGGTAGATTTCTCAAGCGTAGCAGCTACGCGCTGCTCTCCTCTTGGAGAAGAAGAAGCAACTGAAAGACGAAAACATACTAGCGGATAAGACATAGAACAAGGAGGCATAGAGAGAAGGAGGGCAAGTACACATCTCTTTTCACTTCTGCTCATGCCGTCTATGCCGATATATGCGAGGCCTAGATGTATAGATCTACACAGTAACCAAGACAAACTCACAATTTCATATACAAACATAAGCGTTACAGACATTTACCCATACATATACGCAAGTGCACTTTCTCTTTATATATGTCTGTATATCTATGTATCTTTGATGCTGTATTTGTATTATTCTTTTTCTGGCTGTCTCACACATATATATCTACGTGTAGAGAAATGTGCAGGGGGTAGACGGCCCTGCTTCCTCCTCGGCATATCCGCGCATGCATATACGTGAATTTCCACACCCACAAGGATCAGCATATTAATCTTTCAAATTAAATTTGTATTCCTAAGTTCATACAGACGCACGCTTATAGCTCATGTGCAAAAGGTCGCCTACGTAAACATATATATATATATATATATATATATATATATATGCGTATATAAACACATATGTCTCTATTTATGTCTATATATATATGTATATATATATATATCTATATCTGGCGTTGTTGACTATAAAATTGATGTTATTGTGATCGCATGCAGACACAAATGCGTGTGATCGTCTTCTTTTTCGCTCGCGATGGACGGAACCGTGAGAGCGTCTGCAGCAGCAGCAGTTATTCTTGGGCAAGCGCTACAGCAGCAACTGAGGTAGCGAACAGTAGCACAACAGCACGGAAAAAAGACAAGCAACAGAAGCGGCAGCAAACAAGGAACAGCACGCGTAATAACAAAGCAACACGGAGCATGGACCTTGCACGAAGAGAGCGTGGTATTCTTCTACTGCTAATCCTCTTACTACTGCGCTACTGCTACTACTATTATCCCTCCTATACTAAGTGTAGTCCTAGTGTTACTAAACGCTCTATGCCACTACAAGTCATACAACTCTCACACTACTACAACTAAAACTACTACTACTGAATGCTGCTACTATCATCACTACTACTAATACTGCGACTACTACTAATACTACTATGACTATCACTGCTACTAGCACTATTACTAGTACTACTAGTACTACTACTACTATTACTCCTCCTCCTCCTCCTACTATCACTACTACTATCACTACTATGATTGCGCGTATACAACTAGTACTACTACTACTAGTAGTATTAGTACTACTACTACTGCTACTACTAGTAGTAGTACTAGTACTACTACTAGTAGTATTACTAGTACTATTACTACTACTATACTACTCTTACTACTATAACTGCTCATATACAACTAGTACTACACCTACTAGTACTATTACAACTATCACTAGTACTATTACTACTATGACTGCTCGTGTACAACTAGTATTACTACTCCTACTAAGAGTACTACTACTACTACTAGTAGTACTACCAGTACTATTACTACTATCACTATTACTATTACTACAATCACTGCTCGTATACAAGTAGTATTATCAATACAAGTACTAATCCTGCTTCTATATTACTAGTAGTAGTACTGTCTGAACAGGAGCAGACAACGCCGCGCAGTGAAGAAAATCAACAAAATAGCGACGGCAGTCGTAGGGTAGCAATGCGACAGAAGGAGTAGGAGAGCAGCAGAGCAGCTAGCACCAGCGTAGCAGCCTCCTCACAAAAAAAACATCAGAAGCAGGAAGAAGCCGAAGAGAGGCGGCGAAGTAGTGGTAGCAGCAGTGAAAGCATTCCTGCTGTCACAGCAGCAAAGGATATGTATGCGATACAACGTTGAAGAAGAGAAAGACAGCAGAACTACGACAGACCAGCAACAAGAGACGAAGAAGAGGAGCAGCAGCAGCAGCAGCGCTAAAGATGAAAAGTCTAGGAGAGGGCACAAGAGACCGTGTTGCTGAGCGCACGCTAGCGGTCAGCTGCAGCAGCAGAAGGTAAAGTCGTCGCGTTTGTAGGAACTGCCAGGCAACACCAAACTGGGGACAGTCTGTATGTTGCACGTGAGTTGGTGCTGCAGAGACCGCCAGGCTATGCAGTACTTATGGACGCATGCTGCAGCAAGCATGCACGCTTGTGGATTCGATTCGCCTGCTGCTATTGCTGCTAGCTTCGCCGCTATCCAGTATGACATTCCTCGTCAGTTGCGACTGGTGCGTCTCGTCAGCAGTCTCTTGCTTCCTCTCCCCAAGAAAGTAAAAGAGATAAACAGATATATATATATATATATATATATATATATATATATATATATATATATATATGGATACGTGTTCATCGATAGATAGATAAAGGTAACTTTTTTTCCTATGCCTTTGTATCTTTGCTTTATGTATATAAATCTTTTTCTATAGATAGGTGGATATATAAATACATATTTATAATATACATAGACACATAGATTGACGGACAGAGGGATAGATCTGCCTGTTCATGCATGCAGTCGTATTTTCGTTAGCTCTTAACGTCTCTGTCTATGCTCATTTCTCTGTGTTGGTCGTACAGACACGTACATCATAGAGGCAAAATGTTCTCGCCTCTCAACTTATACAGCCCCTGCGCATATTTTTCTGCATATCTCATCACCTCCATTCCGAGTCCTTATTGACACATCTCTTTTCTAGGGTTCCTAGAGAGACGTGTCTACCTCTTGCGAGAGAAGGAAGCAGGCCAACTCGCATGCACTTGAGTTTAGAGTGAAAGCAAGGGAAATTTTTCTGCTGCCGTGTAGCCTGTGAGAACTGTTTTGTTTCTCCTGCTGTTGCGTGTGTTCCGCCTGCAGGGTATTCATGCACTACTCCGAGCTGATTATAAGATGTTCTGTTATAGATGCGGTCCTCAAGGAAATCTGCTGCAGGTGAATACCACCTCATCCCACGTCTCCTCTCACTCTTCAGTCTAAACCGTCCATAATATATATATATATATATCTGTTTCTCTCTTTGTCTTTCTGTGTCTGTCTCTCTGTCGCTGTCACTTCATCTCTTCTCTTTATCTCTATGTCTCTATGAAACCGAGGGAACGCTTCGCAACGCCGAGTGGATTTATGAGTCATACTGCGCCTATCTACGCATCCCTCTGCCTATATATATATATATATATATATATATATATATATATGTTATGCGTCAGTGAAACCCTGGAAGAGGATAAAATGTCCGTCGCTAAGGAAGAGGAGGCAATGAAAGAAGAGAAACACGAATGTTATTCGAAACAAGCCCTTCTGAGTATCTGCCTGTTTGGCTTCCTCGTAGAGATAGCATGGTACTGCGCTGTGCTCGTCTTCGCTTTTTCCGGTGTACGTACACCTGCGACGCAGCTTTCCAAAGTATGTACAGCGGGGCACTGTGTGTGCCTAGTCCAGTAGTTGTAGAAACTCTTCGCCTTCTTGATGAGTGTCTCGTTGCAGCTCAAGTTCTGTACTTCTTCTTCTTCTTCTTCTTCTTCTTCTCTCAAGTGCTGCTTGTGTAGGCTTGGCTTTCTTATCAGACGATTGACGTAGTATCATTTGGATGAGCTTCGTTTATAGGTCGTGTATGCTTCTCGAGAATCTCTGCTGTCTCTCTCCACAGTGTCTGTACAGCTCCCAGCAGCTCTCTTGAGGTGTCTGTACAGCGCAGTCGTCATGCATGCGTCTAATATTTCTCGATCATGCAGTTGTATCAGCATCGCGCCGAGCTAAACGTGATTGCGCTCTCTTTTGCTCGTTACAGATTGCACACTCACATATTCTTTCAAATCTCGATTCCCGGTACACTAGAGAAACTGCTGAGCAGCATTGTGTCTGCTGCATCACTATCTCCACTTGATTTCTGGTGTACATACACCAGAGAAACTGCTGAGCTGCAGTGTCTGCATGAGCGCAGCCAATCGCGACATATTGTGGGCATGACGTTGACGCAGCTCGGCTTCTCCACCACGGCCCTGCCTCTCGTCCAGCTCATGCATATCTCTTCTCAGAGAACTTCAAATTCAGCACAACCGCAGCAGGAGGAACAAACAACAGCAACAGCAGCACCCGCAGCAGCAGCAGCAGCACCCGCAGCAGCAGCAGCAGCACCCGCAGCAGCAGCAGCAGCACCCGCAGCAGCAGCAGCAGCACCCGCAGCAGCAGCAGCAGCACACGCAGCAGCAGCAGCAGCAGCAGCACCCGCAGCAGCAGCAGCAGCACACGCAGCAGCAGCAGCAGCAGTAGCCGTTTCAACAGCAGAAGACGAAGGAGCGCGAGGTGAAGAGGTCGCAGCAGCAGCTGAGGCAGAAGCAAGGGAGAAGGTGGCTCGGACAGCAGAGCAGCAGGG
Organism: Onychomys arenicola; assembly: GCA_949786405.1. Lineage (NCBI taxonomy): Eukaryota > Metazoa > Chordata > Mammalia > Rodentia > Cricetidae > Onychomys > Onychomys arenicola. Next base: position 15,178 of record CATKUM010000507.1, read on the forward strand.
GCGATCAGAGATCAAGAGGAAAGCAGCAACAGGTGCAGGAACAGAGTTCGTCTCACGTGTATACGCAGGTGAAGGAATCTCCGCAGCACAAAATGCGGGCGCGACCTCAGATCCAGTTGCAGGTGCAGCAGGAAAAGAAGAAGCAGCAGCAGCAGCAGCCAACGCGCGATATGCAAGGGAACAACTACTAGACATAACTGCAGCAACTACTGCCGCAGCAGGCGGGACTAGAGGAGGTAGAGAAGGAGAAACAAAGACTCCAGGTTATGAAGCATTATCTCGCAGCTGCAACGATCAGTTCCATGATGCAGTGGTGAGCACTTCTGCTCGTATACCTTTTTCTCCATAATCAGTCCATCTGACATATTCTCTTTTCTCACGTACGCATCATCCGATAAAAAGCAGTTTTTTTGCAGGTGTTGATATATCAATTCATATATATGTATTGATGTCTATATACGCAAATAGATATGTTGGAAGATAAATATAAAGAAGTTGATAGCAGCTTTCTTAATGACATTCATGCAGTCCGATTGTAACCATGCAGACGGGAGCGGAAGACTGCATGCAATGCGTTATGTACTTGGATGTTGCGGGAAACAGAAACATCTGCAAGTGCGCCTTTATTGGACATCTTTACGAGCATTCTAGCGTCGCCTTCTCTAACTCTCCCTCTCTTACGCTTTTTTCCTCTCTTCCTCTCTCGCTTCCTTTCTATCTTCCTCTGTTTATCTATCATCTATCTATCTATCTATACATATATATATATATAGGTGAACAAGGGACGATGTTTGTGTATCTTCAAGGCGAAGAAGTTTGTTCTTTGAAAAGACTTGCTTTGTTGGCAGCGATGGTGCTGGAGAGCTTCTATCTAGTATGCCTGCTGTCTCTCCTGCTATTCAGACGTCTGCGGGTGTGCATGCATAGTATGGGTATTCACGTAGATGTGCGCATGCGTGTCTCCATATATATCTGTCAGACAGAGACAAGCACGAGGCTGTTGATATTTACATCTATATTTCTATATATGTATATATATATATATATATAAAGAGAGAGAAAGATAGCAGAAAGAAGGAAAGAGGAAGAGAACTGTATTCACGCTCAGTTCGTCTTCCCGTTGCTTGTCCCATCTCCCTTTCTCTGTCTCTCTCTCTCCCTATGTCAATACATATATATATATATATGCGCCTATATAGTTCTTCCATAGGTAGAGGAATAGTATATTCCTAAGAGCACACGGTCGTGTATATATAGACGTAGGTGGAAGGACTATTGCTGCTGGAGTGCCGAGTGCAACGTTTGCTTTTAAATGGGTGGTGTTGCTTTGCTGTTGCATGCTTTGCTGCTGCATGTTCTGCAGCTGATGCTGATGCAGGAGAGGAAGTTAGATTTGTTTGCTGCTCTCTCTCATTATCGAGTAACGACTCCTTCTTCGGCCCGTAAGCACCTTGCTGCTGCTGGTGCTGCTTCCCGGGTGTCACTGCTGCTGTCCGTGCTGCTGCCTGTGAATGCGTCAGCCTCTCGCCCAATGCACTGCGTCTGTAGAAGACAATCATTTCGCTGCTGCTGCTGCTGCTGGTGGTTGTTCTCCATATACTGCTGCTGCTGGTGGTTGTTCTCTACTTATTGCTGCTGCTGCTGTGCTGCTGCTGCTGCGGTTATTTGACAAGCGTTATTGCTGTCGAGTCATTTCCCTCGTTATATATTAGTGTGGTTGATCATAGTGGTAAAGCCCTTTAACGCCTGCCCTGCTGCTGCTCCCCACTGCTACTGCTGCCTTCTCTTGTGCATGCAGCGGGACCACTGCACCGGCAGCTCCTCCTTGGAGGAACTCTCAAACAGAAGGTGCTGCTCCAACGTAAGCATCTACTGCTTCTGCTGTAACTTTATAAGAACCCGTACAACGTCTACTGCATGCAGAGCTAACCAAGACATATATATATATAGAGAGAGAGACAGAGAGAGCGAGAAAGAGAGAGAGCGAGAGAGAGAGAGAGAGCGAGGGAGAGAGAGAGCGAGGGAGAGAGAAAGAGATTTGCAAACGATATATATATATATATATATATATGTATATGTGTATTGTTCGAGGGATAATGAATGAGGTAAATAGGTAGAGATATATAGATAGAGATAAACTAGATGCACTTGACGTACACGTATGTATGGAAACACATAAAGAAAGATCTGATGTCTCGAAGCGCCTCCGCGTGGAAGACAGAGATTGTGCGAGACGCATTTCGCGTGGGGATGAACCAGGGTGCTAGACCACGCACGGAGAAATTAGAAGACATCTACATATATATATATGTATATCTATATATATATATATATATATATATATATATATAGATTGATATGTACGTGGGAGGGGGGGGGGGCGAGGGGCATGCACTTGGGTGTCTCTGACTCTCTCTCTTATCTATATATATGTATATTATGTATAGAGACATGCGTGTAGAGATGTTTACCTGAAGGTCAGGTCTCTACTTAGCGTACTGTGCATACGGTGGAAATGTGTACAAGTAGTCTTCTTCGTATTGCTGATCCCTCTTTCATATCCGCTCATTCTCGTGTGCTATGTGAATATGGAGACAAAGAAGAAGACTCAAAGAAAGGAAAGCGATATATATATATATATATATATATATATATATATGAGTGCCCATAATATACATCTATATATCATACATAGACAGGCACACTTAACGTTCATACACATGCATACATACAATATAAACACCTCTATATACACATATACATATACGTGCATGCAGTGATATACGTAGGTGCATAAGAGATGCGACGATTTTTGTTCGAGTTCAGGCAGAGCACTTCTTCTTCCCTCGAAAGGCTCATGTGATGATAGCAGTGGAACAGTTGACAGCCTCAGTGCTTTTTTGCTCGACTAGATATTCTCTTTGTGGAGAATGCGTCTAATATAGTCTTTGTGAGCAGCAGCACGTGTTCGTCTTTCTGCTCCAGGTCTCGCTTCGCGTTTGCAAGAGAAAATCAGAGCTGCTCCTCCGCAGCAAGTAGCGCCCTGCCTATTTCCCTACTACTGCTGCTGCTGTTGCTCTTCACATGCCCTCACGACGAGGCCGAGTGCAGCAGAGGGGAGTCCTCCTCCCACTGATAGTGTAGACTCTCTGGCTTTTGATACCATCCAAGAGAAGAATACTCGTGACAGCAGGTATACAGAGCGTAGCAGCAAAAGCCGGAGCAGCAGCACACTCACTCACAGCAGCAACAGTGAAACATCCAGCAGCAGGAAGCCCTTTTTCCCATTTGGCAGCTGCCCTACCACAACAACACACGGAGTCCCTGATTTCTCGAAACCCAGCACAAATACGCCTGCTAAACAGCAACTAGCGCCGTTTATATTCTTCGAGTCCGTAAGTCTTTCTTAATGTGCACTCACTGAAATACAGTCCTGCTGTGCGAGTTCCCCGAGAGCCCATCGCCGCCTCGACTTCGGATGATAGAGATGTCTATTATCTATCATCCGTCTACGAAAGCAGTTGCACTCCACTATAGCTATATATATCTGTAGGCATGGAAAAGTTCATAGCTTTACTGAGAACGAAGGGGATGACTGAGGTGTGTTTTTGCAGCACTATCTGTTGTGTCAATCTGTCTCCCAGTTCTTCCTTCCCCACTATTGCTTTTACTGTGTCTGCAGCTCCGCTCGCGGTACTCCACAAGCTGCATAACAATGGAACCCTTTGTCTTAACTACATGACGCAGGCAGCTGCCTCTCTTCCTTTGAATGTCGAACATCTTCTCCTGCCCTCCTCTGACACAGTTATATATATATATATAAATGTATGGTTGTATATAATATGTTGATATCTTCATTTTGTGCTTTCTTCGTCGTGCTGTCTTGTATTGTAAAGAGATGAATTCCCGCGGATATTCACTTATACACACTTCCTTACATGTGGGTGTAGGTGAGACCTTTCCGTACTACCTTGCATGCATTAATATCCCTGAGTTATGACTGTGCTGCAGATAAACCCTGTGTGCTCTCGGAAACTGCTGGAACCGGTGATACGAGAAATCCTCCAAAGTCCACATGAAGCCGCCCTGTAGCGCTGTTGAAATGCTTCCCTGCTGCGCGTTGCCTTCTTGGTCGAGTCGATTATTTTCACACAGGATTCCAAACATATCTTTTTCGACCCGTATATATATATATATATATTACACATCAGTGAGTGTGCGTATATAGTGTACGAGCCTTCGATTTCTCCGTCTTTTCTGTATTAAACAGGTAGTAGGTGCTTGTCTCCGTGCTGTATATGTGATGAAGAACTTTCAGCAAGCACCGCCAACCATCCCATACCCGGGGGCGTTGCTGAAACGAAATAGAGAAGAGACAGTCGTCGCTGTTTTCAGACGTACGACGTGTAGGGGCCAACTTTCTAACAGCATCTCTAAACAAAGGCCTTGAACTACATGTGGAGGACATGCACATTCACCCTTCTACACGCTCAACTCACTACTACGCGTCTCAGCCTAGTGTCTATCACCCGTACATTTTCTTGTACATGTATGAGTGTATGTGAAAGGTGATGGAAGCCACAGGGAGTTCGTATCTCTACGTCTTTATTGTTTGTTGGAGAGTTAACAGGACAGCCAACTTCAAAGACGAGTGTGGAAATTATAGCAGCAGTGGAAGAAAGAAGCTCTTCAGACGCACATGAACCTGCAGAGCCTGTGTATGGACCTACACAAACACCTGCATTCACGCTTGCCTTCCGAAGGGACGCCAGTGTATGTATACACGTGTATGTTTATCTATGTTTCTATCCTGTCCACCTATCTCGATGTATCTATACGCATATGAAGGATCTATCAACATTTGAGGTATCACTGTATGTGGTTTTTAAGAGCAGTCAACAGCTCTTCTTTCATCTCCTAATAGATACCCGTGTGCTCCTCTCCTGAGGAGGAAATACTGCTTTCATCCACATGAACATCCGATACCGAGAGCATGAACGTTCGAGACGGGAAGCCCGCGTGGCCTTTGTAGAGGCTGAATTTCTCTTCCAGGAGATGTCTTTCATGAAGGTCAAAAGCAGCAATTTCTTCAGTAGACGTCTTTCTCCACTACCACGTCGCAACACTCTATACAGACCTGAGCGCCGTCATGCAGTTGCTGCTGTTCGATACGTGCTGCTGGTTGGCATGTGCTGCTGGTTGATAAGTGCTGCTGGTTCTACTTCTACACACACGGCTGTTGGGACTACTGTATGCATACGCTCACACTCCTTACGTTAAATAGGCTCTATATTTTTTGTTTTTCCATTTCCATCTGCTTCTTCGGTGCTCTGGGACGCATCCAAAAATTTTAAGCGGAGTTACGTGGCTGATCTTTAAAAGATATACTTCAACGAGTATCGTTCTCTTCAACATTTCCAATCGAATTCAACCTCTGCCGAAGCCAGACGTCAAAGTTTTCAACGCTTCCCTTTCGGCAGCAAGATACTCGGGTCATCTCTCCACATAGTATGTATACATATCTCTCTACGTATGTATACATGTCTCTATACATATACATATATATATAGATATGTTGGGTATTCTTCTATGGTGCAAGATAATAGTATGACTGATTAATTCGACTAACACAGGTATTAGGATAGAGAGTTTATGAATGCGTCGTTGCCTGAATCTCCTTCTCTAAGGGCAATTATCATCATAACTGTCTGTGTCAGTTCTCTGTAGTGTATATATTGACTGTTTTAGAGCGAAGATAGATTCTTCCTCAACCGTAGTGTCAATCTTCGATAAAAACCCAAGGAAGCTATCGACCACCTCACACATTCGATAGCCACAGAGGAATGCTGCTGCAATATTGCAGTTGCTGGACCCACCCAGCACTGCTGCTGCTGCTGTTGCTGCTGTTGCTGTTGCTGCTGCTGCTGTTGCTGCTGCTGCTGTTGCAGAGTCGAACCTCCCCCCCCCCCCAGTGGGCAGCTTAATAATGAAGCCACCTGGAGTGTCTCTTTTCTGACAGTCTCGAACGTCGGCATCTGGTTTTTAAATCTTTCTGTGTTATTTCTGATTTCCAATGCTGCTATGAATCACGAATGCTTTCAAAGAGAGAAGCATGTAGTGTGTGGGAGACCCGCAGACGTGGATGCACATAGAAAAAGAACGCGGGCGAGGAGGAAGAAAAACAACCCGCAGAAAAAGAGGCACAGAAAAGAACTCTTCGCCAAGGCTGCGCCAAGCCCTCTAGGGCTCCACGTGCTTCCATGAGCAGACATGTATAAACAGATATATAAATGCACAAAGGCTCCCACATATATATATATATATATATATATATATATATACGTATCGACGTGTGGACGTGCATGTATACGTATTTATATATATATATATATATATATATATATATGTATACGTAAGTATGTATCTATACCTATACCTCTGTATGATTATATGTGTGGGTGGGGTCGTGCTGTAGAGGAACTACGTGACGACTCAGGCGTGAGAAAATGCTGGTGCAGACCGTCAGACGCTGGCGAGGGGGGAGGACTGCGTGCTGAACGTCTATGCTGGTCTTAGGTCCAGACAGCTGCGATGAAGCAGCAGTCCACGGTCATTACACTCTATCAGCATAAACCCTCGATTCTCCTTCTCTTGTAAGGAAGCGTGGGTATCTGACAATGCGCGCTGTATGTGAGAAGTAGAAAAATTAAACTCCTCCCTTCTGCTCGACCTCAGAGATGATATGCGCTGCTGCTGTTTCTGCTGCAGTGAGCAGCTTGCGTAATGCACGTTCGTATGTTGCAGTCGCATCTTCCTTTGTTTGAGTCAGCCTCTGGAACGCATGCAGAATTGTAGTCTTCACATCTAAAGCATCGATCTGGAGCTGACGCAGCGTCAGCAGGCCCTCACGCAGCTGCTGCTCATCATGCTGCTGCTGCGCAGCGAGAGTCTGCTGCGCTTCCTGCAGCTGCTGCTGCGCTGTGACATGCGCTCTCTCTACGCTGTTACGCAGCTCCTCTACCTTCTGCAGCAGCTGTTGCTGGGCCTCTGCGAACCGCTGCTGCTGCTGCTCTCGCTGTGCTGCTGCTGCTTCCAAGTCTTCACGCAGCACTAACATCTTCCTCTCTTCTGTCTTCCGCATCTGCACAACATAACATACTCCCCACAGCCCTTCTGCTGCTGCTCCTTTTTCTTTGATCATCTCTATCATCCGACATACCCATCCATACCCCACGAAGACGGCCAAGTTATTCCTCCGACTACACAGTGCTCTTACACATGCACAACAAACATATATACATACATATATATATACATTCAGATACACTATTATATATATATATTTATATATTGATTTGGGCATCTTTCTTTCGAGGTATGTGGAAGAAGTGAATATGTGCTATGCGCTTCACTGCATGCAGGGACAGCTGAGCCGAGTTGTTTTTCGTTGCACTACTGTTAACACTCTTCCCGTATCGTATATTCTTCTGAGGAGTCCCGTCTTACCTCCAAGACCGACGTAGGCCCTCCTGTCTTTTCATGCTGATGAATTTGACTGTATTATCATTCCCAACGCGTCTCCGTCAGTGATTGGGCATGCAGAAGAAAAAAATCTCTCTTCTCCTTCGGTAACTCTGACCCTTCAGCTAACGCATGCACGGCAACCTTCTTTCTCTATCGCTTTAGATCTCGGCTTCAGGCCTCTACGATGTATATATATATATATATATATATATATATATATATATATAAATTCACTCTTGCAAGAAGAAGTCACGTACAGTTGATATGTTCAGCAGCTTATATTAATCATCGCTTCTGAAGGTCATATCTTTCTTCTTCCGTGAGGCCTATATGCCCCAGCCAATGCAGCTCGACGCATGCAATACTCTCCCACGTCCACTCTCTCTATCTCTGACAATTCGCATGTATTAATTGAACTACAGAACGCAGAAGGAGTGAGAGACATGCAGGAGGAGCCAACTGCTGCTGCGGCCTCCCCTCCTCCTGCTGCTGTTGCTGCTGCTGCTAATAATAATAATAATGAGGCGCATTTCAGTCTTCTCGACCTGCTGCTGCTCGTTGTCTTGTGTGAAGCGAAGTTTGCTGCAGCAGCTCTTCTTGCGCTAGTATTTCCAGCATCTATCAATAGAAAGAGCGAAATACGTGATTCTCTATCAAGATACATATGTCTTCTTCTCTCTCGCTCTCTGTTCCTCTTTCTCTTTCTCTCTCTTCTCTCTTTCTACACGTGTGGAGGGTCGTTTACTTGTTGTCCTGGAGAGCTAGAGAGTTATATGCTGACGCCGAAAGATCGTGATGTTGATGAAGACCCTTCCATATATATGTATATACATGTATAACCCCTTAGAATCCAACAAGAAGAATAGTCCAGGCTAGATCTCCACATCTCCCTCTCTTTCTCTTTCTCTCTCGCGCTTCTTCTCTCTCTCTTTCGCTCTATATATGAACATCATGTGGAGAAAAATGTGTGGGGTCCACGGCGAAGCATCTGCAGCTATGCCTACGAGGAAGCAGCAGCAGCAGCAGCAAATGCAGCAGCAGCAGCAGAGGTGAAGAGAGCAAGAGAAAAATGACACTCGACCTTACCCCAATGAGCTGCTGGTAATTCTTCTTCAGTTTTTCTGTCTCAGTTCGAATGCGTTCATCCTCTTTCAGGCACTGCATGCACACATGCATCATCATCATTATCACCATCATCAGCCCTGCATGCACCTGGACAGTTGCTGCTGCCCTTTCGCGTCTCCTCGCATGTGGAAAGAGAACAGACAGCGTTGTTTCTGGAAGAAAAGAAAGGAGAAGATTTGTCAAAAGACTTCTACTTTTGGTGTATCTTCTTCAACTGCCGTCGCTGCTCATCCACAGAGATACATATATATATATATATCTTTCTGTTTCAAATTCATGTATAATAATCTCGCTGCATGCACCTCGCCTTTTTAAAGGTGGAGAACACTCAGAGAGAGACGAAAGAGACAATCGAGTGTGTCTTCTCTTTGCACATCGAGACGTCCAAAGAAATCCACAAAGAAGGCGAAAATAAACACTCCAAGGTGACGACATGACCTGTGCAAGCGTGAAATGCATGCACATACAAACACAAGCGCATGCAGGGAGACGCCCCACACTCAGCGGGGTCTAGGGCGTTGCTAATATCTCCGAAGTTTTTGAAAAACCCTGTGCAGCAGGCCTTGACTCTGCATGCATCTGTCTCCCTGCAGCAGCAACTCCCCTCATTCTACATGTATACAGATGTATATGCATAGTAGAAAGAGAGACAGGTGTGGAGAGACGTGCGAAAGGCGAGAGTGTGTACGGTGAAGCAACGCCCACTTCGCGATCCTCTTTACATTATAAATATTGACGTCTTTTTACTACACGCATATCATCACTCTCGCTCTTTATATCTCTTTCTCTACAGCTCTCCTCATATATATATATGTATATATATGTATATTTTGAAGAGTCATCTCTAAGAAAACCTTGATATCTTTAGACTGCTATCTTCGCGCTTGTTGGAACGAACATGACGAAGAGAGGCTCGTGCAGGCGTTGAAGAGAAAGAAGAAGATACAGCAGCAGCATCTTCGTGTCTCTGGAGGGCATGCAAGGGAGTGCAGTGACCTGAGCAGCAGCCTGCTGATCTGCTTGCAGCAGCTTCAGTAAAGAAGACTTCCACGACTTCCAGTCAAAGCCGAGCTGCAACAAAGCAACCGCAGCACACTACATTGAAACACATAGTGACACAGTGCAACAGAGTGATCCTTTTACGCAGGCCTCTGACTCATATATATATATATATATATATATATATATATATATAGAGAGAGAGAGAGAGAGAGAGAGAGAGAGAAAGGAAGAGGGAGGATGAAAGAGAAAGAGAGAAAGAAAGAGAAAGAGAGAAACCGCTACCGACTATCTAGTGTTCTTTGTTGGGCAAATACAGATACATAGATAGATATATATCTCGTCTATGGGTAAGGTATATAGAGTGGACGTCCTTTGATGATGCGCGGTATGGGGCAATTGGCGAATAGCAGCAAAATCTCTCCGTGAAGAAATATTTCTTCGACACAGAGAAGGCCGGGCATTCGACGAGGAACTGACATTAAAAAGACGTTCTTTGTGGTGTGTAGCTCTCCTGTGGAATATAGAGAGATTTACGCATGCATGCGTCTGCACAACTGATATATATAGAGATATCTACGGAGCATTAGCAGTGCGTCGCGACGGATATACACGTGAAGGCGAGGCCAGGGAGAAAGAGAAGATATTGCAAAAAGTCTCTCTCTGCCTCTGCGTCACAGGGATGCTTATATATGCAATGTATTCACAGGCCGATGAGAGCCTACAAGCTGCATGTATCTATCTATATGTCCAGGGAAAAGGAGAAGTGAAATACGTTTACATAGAGAGGCAGATAGAGATGTAGAAAGAAATATGAGAAGGGCAGCCAGGAGATCGTGTGGGTGCCTCGCTAATGCCGACAAGTGCAGGATCAGTGATCTGAACGTCTCAGCAGTGCGATGTCACTCCTCTTCCCTCCTTCGCTATCTCTGCTGCTGCAATGCCTCTGCTGCTGCAATCACTGTGCTGCTGCAGTTACTGTGCTGCTGCAGTTACTGTGCTGCTGCAGTTACTGTGCTGCTGCAGTCACTGTGCTGCTGCAGTCACTGTGCTGCTGCAGTCACTGTGCTGCTGCAATCACTGTGCTGCTGCAATCACTGTGCTGCTGCAGTTACTGTGCTGCTGCAGTTACTGTGCTGCTGCAGTCACTGTGCTGCTGCAGTCATTGTGTATGTATCTGCTGGAGAGAAGTGAATTTCGCATGAGAGAGAAGCAGCTATTTACCAGCGTCTCGAGAGTTACAACAGCGGGCACTGCTGCTAATACTTTTTGCTGTTCTGCTTTATCTGCTGAGGCCTCAGGCCCTCCATGTGCTGCTGCTGATGCAGTAACAGCAGCAAGGCCGTTGCTTGTCCTACGACTGCTGGGATTGCTGCTGCCTCCGGAAGAAAGAAGTTTCAGCAGCGAGGGAACAGTTGAAAAGCGAGGGAGAGCTGCCCATCCTATCTGCGATTCAAACTTCAGGTGTTCGACGTTCTGCATGCAGCGCTGCAGCAGCGTGTTGCACTGTACGTACACCCCACAGAGCGCAGATCAACACCCAAGTACAGTAGGCCACGTGTGTCTCTTTAAAGGAACACGAAGAAGAAGAAGCAGCAGCAGCAGCATCCCAGAGGCAGCAAGTAAGCACAAACATTCTGCTCTCCTTCTCAAAGGAAAAAAGATATCTCTAGAGAAGGCGATCGAGGTGCTGCAGCAGCAAAAGCACAGTACCAGCAGCAGAAGTGCAGTAACAGCAACAGCAGCAGCACCAGCACCAGCAGTGCAGCAGCAGCAGCAGCAATGCAGCAGCAGCAGCAGTGCAGCAGCAGCAACAGTGCAGCAGCAGCAGTGCAGCAGCAGTAGCAGTAGCAGCAACAAAAGCGCAGCAACAGCAGCAGGCGAGTGAGCTGAGAGGCAGGGTGCTGTGTTCGTAGGGAAGGGGAGCAACGTTGCGTCTATAGCGTCGGTTTAGGCTAGAATGTCTATGCAGGGTGGAGAGGTCACGATCCTGCTGTCACCAGGGGATAAAGTGTTTCTTCGACACATCATCTTCCAGTAGCACGCGCTCAGACGCATGCGGCCTTGCACAGCAGCAGCAGAACATGTAGGAAAACGTGTCAATATATTCATCTACAGAGAGTGTGTCGTTGGGAAGTGCAGCGCGCCCTCCTTCGCTTTCTACAGAAACAGGATAGACAGCTTCATTGTCGCTTTCCTGTTGAAACGCTCGTGCTGGACAGAGGCCTCTGGTGTATGTACACCCCAAAACGTACGCTGCGCGTTGTCATTCGGAGTTCTTCCGCGTGCTCGTTCTTCTGCAATCAACCCCACAGCAAATCACATGCGTCGCATGCAAAGTCAACTACTGCTATACGTATATACATATATATATATATATACAGATATATAGAGAGAAAGAAAGAGAGACAGAGGGAGAGCGACATACATGCATATATGTATCTATATCTATATATACCTATATATATATATATCTATATATGTATATGATTATAGTGCACAAGGGTATATACGCATACCCACACACTTGTATATATCTACGTATCTATTCATCTAGATATGTCTATATTTTTGTTTTATTAACGTGCAAATGTGTAGAAGGCCGATGAAGGCTCTGTAGTGGAGGAAAAGGTAGAGCAGCATCGAGTTAAAGGGTGCAGCAGCTGCTGCTGCTGCTGCAAAGTGCAGAGCTTTAAAACGCGCATGTGGAAGACCTTGTAAACCCCAGTAGCGCTAGCTGCGAACTCCTATCCGCTTCTCTCTCGTTCTCTCTCTCTCTCTCATTCTCTCTCTCTCTCTCTCTCTCTCTCTCTCTCTCTCTCTCTATATATATATATATATATATATATATATATATATATCGACGCTGTTTATACATATATAACTGTAAAGCTGCGAAGAGGACGATGTGTCTAAGTGCTTGTTGTGCAGGAGGATATCGCAAAGTCTGCTGACCTTCTCTTCCAAACGCGTGAGCTGCTGCTGGTGGGCGTCGATTTCCTGCATCCCAGTGCAGCAGCACACGATCGCAGAAAGCGCAGCAGCAGCAGCAGCATCACCAGCAGAAGAAGCACAGCCAGAAGCACTCGTCATATATATATATATATATATATATATATGTATATATATATATATATATAGAGAGAGAGAGAGAGAGAGAAGAAAATAGCGAGATAGAGAGAAAGATACATATATATATATATATATATATATATATATGTATCTACGGAGAGAGACACACCGGTAGACGGAGAGGGGAAATTCATTCAAACAGAGGATCGAAACACGCGGGTGAATTGAAAGGTTTTGATACCTCTACAATGCCCTTTCGACTCTCGCTGCGTGAAGAAGGAGAGGGGCAGACTACTCTTGCTGCCCTTCCTCCTACTCGCACCCGCAGCTCCTCGAAGTCGCAGTCCCACTCTCTCTCTCTCTCTCTCTCTCTCTCTCTATATATATATATATATATATATATATATATATATGTGCATATATATTATTGCAGGGCAGTGGATGCACCGTCCTGCTTGCGGAAGTAGAGGACAACAGCAACAAGGCCAGAGAAGGACGAGAAAGAAAGATAACAAGAAAAAGAAGACGCTGACGCTGCAGCATATTACCTTGGCCCTCAGAGATACGCCTTCCCTGAGGCATGCAGTATCTGCTTTGATTTTTTCCATCTCCGCTCGGCTCATCTGCATGCACCCCACATCGAAGAAGAAGCAGAGACGCAGGAGACAGCAGCAGCAGCAGAGTGGGGTAGGCAGTCACGAGGTGTTCTCGCATTGGCGGTCATGCCAACAGCAGCATCAATACATCGAGGGCAGCAAAGCAGCAGCAGATTTCCTCGGTGTAGCAGCATGAGACACATCAGGCCTCACCCACTTTGCCAGAGCCAGCAAACTACACATAAGCACCTTATATATATATATATACATATATATATATATATATATATATATATATATACATCTGCCTGCACGTGAGTCTCTAGGCATATATAACTATGAAGAAGGGTATATATATATATATATATATATATAGAGAGAGAGAGAGAGAGAGAGACATATATAGATATATAGATGGACAGATAGATAGATAAACTTATATATATATATATATATATACATATAGATAGATAGATAGATAGGTCGATACACAGATATATATATATATATATACATATGTGATACGTATAAGTTGGAATATGTGTTTCTCTGCTGTGACGGACCCCCTGTGCTCTGACGCGCTGCTCGAGCTGCTGAGACTCAGCAGTCACAGCCTGCAACTCTTCCTGCAAATTTTTCTTCTCCTCCTCCTTGGCAGCAGTCGTCTTCTCCTGTGTACATGAACAGCAGGCATACATTGATACCCACCTATATATATATATATATATATATATATATATATATAGTTAAAAAAAACGAGGTGTATAAAGGGAAATAGAGAAAAGGCCTCTCGCGAAGGGCCGCAGACTCCTCCAGCAGGAAGAAACAGCAGCAGCAGGAACCAGCAGCAACAACAGCAGGAGCACCTGCAGCAGCAGCAGCAGGAAACAGCAGCGGCAGGAGAAAATAGCAGCAGGACGGTCAGCAGCAGCAGCAGAGAGCAGCAGCAGCAGCAGTAGCAGAG